>AWOL01S0097603.1:0-21405 GCA_000715115.1 Nicotiana otophora
ATTATGAGTTCTTGGTGATGTCTTTTGGGTTGACCAATGCCCCAGCAGCATTCATGCATTTGAAGAACAGTGTATTCTAGCCCTATTTGGACTCATTTGTTGTTGTATTCATTGATGACATCCTGGTGTACTCTGGTAGCCAGGAGGAGCACGCTTAGCATTTGAGGATTGTATTACAGAGATTGAGGGAGGAGAAGTTGTATGCAAAGTTCTCCAAATGTGAGTTTTGGCTCAATTCAGTAGCATTCTTGGGACACGTATTATCCAGTGAGGGTATTCAGGTTGATCCAAAGAAGATAGAGGCGGTTTAGAGTTGGCCCAGACCGTCCTCAGCTATAGAGATTCGGAGCTTTCTCGGTTTGGCTGGTTATTACCGTCGATTCGTTCAGGATTTCTCATCTATTGCTTCGCCCTTGACCAGATTGACCCAAAAGGGTGCTCCATTCAGGTGGTCAGATGAGTGTGAGGTGAGCTTTC
Source organism: Nicotiana otophora (assembly GCA_000715115.1). Classification (NCBI taxonomy): domain Eukaryota; kingdom Viridiplantae; phylum Streptophyta; class Magnoliopsida; order Solanales; family Solanaceae; genus Nicotiana; species Nicotiana otophora. The sequence continues at coordinate 478 of AWOL01S0097603.1, forward strand.
AGAAGCTCAAGACTGCTTTGACCACAGCTCCAGTGTTAGTTCTACCATCAGCTTCATGTTCTTACACCGTGTATTGTGATGCCTCGAGGATAGGCATTGGTTGCATTTTGATGCAGGAGCAGGGTGATTACCTATGCCTCGCGCCAGTTGAAGACCAATGAGAAGAACTATCATGTCCATGATCTTGAGTTAGAAGCCATTGTTCATGCCTTGAAGATTTGGCGTCACTATTTGTATGGGGTTCATTGTGAGATCTATACTGATCACCGGAGTCTGCAGTATCTGTTTAAGCAGAATGATCTTAACTTGCATCAGCGAAGATGGTTGGAGCTTCTTAAGGACTATGATATCATTATTTTATACTATCCGGGGAAGGCCAATGTGGTGGCCGATGCTTTGAGTCACCGGGCAGAGAGTTTAGGGAGCTTAGCATACCTTCCAGCAGCAGAGAGGCCTTTAGCCTTGGATGTTCAGGCCTTAGCGGGCCAGCTTGTGAGATTGGATATTTCGGAGCCTAGTCGGGTTTTGGCTTGTGTGGTTTCCAGGTCTTCTCTTTATGACCGTATTAGGGAGCGTCAGTATGATGACCCCCACTTAATCATTCTTCAGGACAGGGTTCAGAGAGGTGATGCTAGGGATGTGACTATTGGTGATGATGGCGTGTTGAGGATGCAGGGACGGATATGTGTGCCTAATGTAGATGGGCTTCGAGAGTTGATTCTTGAGGAGGCCCACAGCTCGCGATATTCCATCCATCCTGGTGCCGCGAAGATGTACCAGGATTTAAGACAGCACTATTGGTGGAGGCGGATGAAGAAGGATATAGTTGGGTTTGTAGCTTGGTGTCTCAACTGTCAGCAGGTTAAGTATGAGCATCAGAGACCGGGTGGCTTGCTTCAGAGATTAGACATTCCGGAGTAGAAGTGGGAGCAGATCACCGTGGACTTTGTAGTTGGGATCCCACGGACTTCGAGGAAGTTCGATGCTATTTGGGTTATTGTGGATCGACTGACCAAGTATGCGTACTTCATTCCAGTTGGTACTACTTACTCTTCAGAGCGTTTGGCTGAGATTTATGTCCAAGAGATTGTTCGCTTGCATGGTGTCCCAGTTTCCATCATTTCAGGTAGGGGCACTCAGTTTACATCGCAGTTTTGGAGGGCAGTGCAACGAGAGTTCGGTACTCAAGTTGAGTTGAGTAGAGCTTTTCACCCTCAGAAGGACGGGCAGTCCAAGCACACTATTCAGATATTGGAGGACATGTTGCGCGCTTATGTCATTGACTTTGGGGGTTCATGGGACCAGTTTCTGCCACTCGCAGAGTTTGCATATAACAATAGTTATCAGTCGAGTATTCAGATGGCTGTGTACGAGGTTTTATATGGGAGGAGCTGTAGATCTCCGGTTGGATGGTTTGAGCCAGGTGAGGCTAGGCTCTTGGGTACAGACTTGGTCCAAGATGCATTAGATAAGGTGAAATTGATTCAGGAGCGGCTTCGCACGGTGCAGTCTAGGAAAAAGAGCTATGCGGACAGGAAGGTCCATGTTGTATATTTCATGGTCGGGGAGAAGGTTTTGCTGAAAGTATCACCCATGAAGGGTGTTATAAGGTTTGGGAAGAGGGGCAAGTTGATCCCCCGATTCATTGGGCCTTTCGAGGTGCTTCAGAGGATTGGGGAGGTGGCTTATAAGCTTGCCTTGCCACCTAACTTGTCGAGTGTGCACCCAGTGTTTTATGTTTCCATGCTCCGGAAGTATATTGGAGATCCGTCCCATGTTTTGGACTTCAGCACGGTTCAGTTGGAGGGTGACATGACTTATGATGTGCAACTGGTGGCTATTTTGGATCGGCAGGTTCGAAGGTTGAGGTCAAAGGATATTGCTTCAGTGAAGGTGCAGTAGAGAGGTCAGCCTGTAGAGGAGGCCACCTGGGAGACCGAGCGGGATATATGGAGCAGCTATCCATGCCTATTCGAGACTCCACGTATGTTTCTAGACCCGTTCGAGGACGAACAGTTGTTTAAGAGGGGGAGGATGTAACGACCAGGCCGGTCGTTTCGGAAGTTATATCCCCGTTTTCCCCATTTCTGTTTCCTTTAGGATCTTAAGCTATATTATGATATACCGAGTTAGTTGGTTCAGGTCCGGAGTGGTTTCGAGGTGGAATGAGGCACTTAGTCTCTTATTTAGAACCTTAAGTTGGAAAAGTCAACCGGATGTTGACCTATGTGTACACGATCTCGGATTTGAATTACAATGGTTCCGTAAGCTCTGTTAGGTTATTTTGGACTTAGGAGTGCGTTCGGAATGTGATTTGGAGGTCCGTGGTAGAATTAGGCTTGAATTGGCGAAATTGAAAATTTGGCAATTTCGATCGGCAGTGAAAAATTTGATATCGGGGTCGGAATGGAATTTCGGAAGTTGGAGTAGGTTTGTAGTGTCATTTGCGAAGTGCGTGCAAAATTGGAGGTCATTCGGACGTGGTTTGGTTGGTTTCGGCATCAGTTGCTAAATTTGAAAATTTAGAAGTTCTTAGGCTTGAATCCGAGGGTAATTTGGTGTTTGGATGTTGTTGTGAATGATTCGAAGGTTCGACTAAGTCTGTATGTTGATATATAGCTTGTTGGTATTTTTGGTTGAGGTTCCGAGGGCCTCGGGGTGATTCCGGGTGGTTAACAGATTTGTCAAAGTTGGAAGATTCATCTGAAGCTGCTGCTTCTGCTATTTCCGCACTTGTGGAAGGAAGAATCGCAGGTGCGGGGCCGCTGGTACGCATGGGGGTTCGCAGGTGTGGGAAATGCTGGGCTAGGCAGGATGCGCAGGTGCGAGAAGACTATCACATCTGCGAGCCCGCAGGTGTGAGACCCGGGGCGCAGATGCGGAAGGAAGGAAGAAGGATGGCTTTGCAAATGCGGCGCGCCACGCACAGGTGCGCAAGCGCAAGTGCGACAGGTTGGCCACATATGCCGAACCTGGGCATTTAAGTGACTTGCACAGGTGCGGTTGTTGGGACCGCAGGTGCGGTCGCGCGGGTGCCAATAAAAGGCCGCAGGTGCGAGAAGCCTTGGCAGAAGGTACATATTGCACACATCGCGAATTTTTGGTGCATTCTTCACCATTTCTATTCGGTTTTGGAGCTTTTGGGAGAGATTTAAAGAGGGAATCAAGGGGGTTTTCATTGAGGTAAGTTACTTGAGCCCTAATACTCGTATATATGGTAATTTTCCGTTATTTAATCATGTAATTAGTGAAAATGAGGGGTTAGGGCTTGAGATTGTTTCAGAAGTAATTTAAGGATTTGAAGGACCAAACAATGTCAGATTTTGATGAATTTGGTATGGTTAGACTCGTGAGTGAATGGGCTTCTAGTTTTATACACTTTGTCGGATTTCGAGACATGGTCTCGGGGGCCGGGTTTGAGCCAATTTCGGATTTTGGTTTAATTTTGTAGCTTTTCTTGTGGAATTCATTTCATTGTCGCGTATTGATGGTATTGTACTGATTTTGAATAGATTCGGAGCATTTGGAGGCCGAGTCCAGAGGCAAGAGCATTGAGGGGTAGAGATTTGACCGGTTTGAGGTAAGTAACGATTGTAAATCTAGTCCTGAGGGTATGAAACCCCAGATTTTTGTATCATTCTACTATTTTGAAGTGACGTACATGGCAGGTGACGGACGCGTGGGCGTGCACTGTTGGGGATTGTGACTTGGTCCGTCCCGTAGCAACTGTAAAATTGCATATTTTGTGGAAATTATATGATACTTATATGTTTTAGAAAGAGTTTCTGTAAATTGGGTTGAATGCCATGTTTGGGCCTTGTGCCAGTGCTGTTTGGATCCTTAGGGGCCTTTTCTTACTATCCTCTCACTGTTTTCGATTGAAAATCTATACTCAGTCATGGTTATACTTGTTTACTACATAACTCAGTTTTATGACTCTATTTTGATGCATATAAATGTTGTTTTGGGCCGAATGCCCTATTTTTACTAAAATGTCCGAGTGGCTTATGACTGAGTAAGGACGAGGGCCTGATTTGTTAGGATATTTATGGGATCGGGCTGCACACCGCAGCATGTTTGATATAGGCCGAGGGCCTGAGTGATTTATGCCATGATTTGGCTTGATATAGCGTTTGGGCTGAAGTAGCCCCTCCGGAGTTTGTACACACCCCCGGTGAGCGCAGGTACCTACTGAGTGCGAGTGTCGTGTGCTGAGTGACTGTCAGGCATGAGTGATTGTGAGGTATGCCCGAGTGGCAAGAGTGATGGTGAAGTATGCCCGAGTGACAAGAGTGATTGTGAGGTATGCCCGAGTGGCACGAGTGACTGCGAGGTTTTTCCGAGGGGTTGTTTATGATTTCATCATTTTTGCTCACCTTTGCATTGAGCATTTGTTTGAAAAACTATTGAAAAATATCTTTAAATGGTTTTTACTGGAACCGAGTTTAATCGAGGTGATTTGATTCAAACACTGATTTTTAAAGCATGCTGTACTTTACTGAATTTTGTGATATGAACTTGATATGCTTTATTGCTAGTCACTACTGCTCAGTCTTTATTTATTGTTGTTACTTACTGAGTTGGCGTACTCACGTTACTCCCTTCACNTTGAGCATTTGTTTGAAAAACTATTGAAAAATATCTTTAAATGGTTTTTACTGGAACCGAGTTTAATCGAGGTGATTTGATTCAAACACTGATTTTTAAAGCATGCTGTACTTTACTGAATTTTGTGATATGAACTTGATATGCTTTATTGCTAGTCACTACTGCTCAGTCTTTATTTATTGTTGTTACTTACTGAGTTGGCGTACTCACGTTACTCGCTGCACCTTGTGTGCAGATCCAGGTGTAGCCGGACACAGTAGCGGTTGTTGATTATTCTGGTTGCAGATTTTCTTGGAGATAGCAAGGTAGCTGCTTGGCGACCGCAACCTCTGCTCTTCCCCCTCTTATCTTCCTTTAATTGTATTTAGCTATTTTCCAGACTATGTTAGTCTTGATATTGTCAGACAAATGTTATTAGATGCTCATGACTAGTGACACCCCGATATCAGGCTTTTCTTTTCCGTATTTTTTTATTTGATTTGAACTCCTTTACGAAGGTTTTTACGTTAAATAGCCTTGAAATTATCTTTGAAATAAAAATATCTGTTTGTTTTGAAAATAAGTCGGTTTGCCTAGTTTTACAATAGGCACCATTACGACAGGGGTTAGTTTGGGTCGTGACAAATACCAGATAGTGTTCAAGAAGTAAATAGAAGAATTTAGTGTGTGATTTGATTGTTAATTATAATTGTTACTGAAGCACGCAAAAATTGCAGCAACGTATAAATTGTTCCGGTATATCAGTGGGGAAATATATGTCAAATCATTAAATCTTCGGATACCTCCAACTTAACAGACTCTTGGTTTATATCTTCTACTTTCATATTGAATTAATGTACGTATTAGAGCTTTCATACAATACTTGTAAATAAAAGTAAATTTCCTTGAGTCTATGGTGCTTTTTAAGTGTTTAACTGCAAAAGAACAAATTTTGATTTTAAAAAACTTCAAAACAAAGTGAAACTATAGCGATAAGCTAAAAATGGAGAACTATTAAAAACAGATGTTAACTTTTTCAGTGATTAACTACAACTATCTTCACTTTAGCGAAACTCAGGGACATCTAAAAACAAAGAACTATTACCATCCTTTCAAACTTCTTAAACCTCTCAAGTAAATGTAATAAAAGCAAAGGCGTACAGATTTAGCAATAAGCTCATTTATAATTTAAAAATCATATGTTAATGACTTTGTAATTTAAACTTAAAAGAACTTTGACGTTATTGGTTAACGTAAAGTCCTTTCAAGTTTATCAGTCCTCACATGCATATAGACACAAAGTCAACTACCCCATAAATAAGAAGGGAAGGATACTACTAGAAATTCGGCAAAAATCGACTAAGGTCGACCGACCAACTTTGGTCGGTCAAAGAATCGGCCAAAGAACCAACCAAAGTTGGTCGAATTTTTGAAATATTTTATTTTTTAATTTTGTTTTACGAAACCGACCAACTTTGGTCGATTTTCTTTGGTGCAAAAACGCGAGAAACTATTTTTGAGTCCCCCGCGAAATTTATTTTTTAAGAAACCGACCAACTTTGGTCAGTTTTTCAATTAAAATAAATAAAAATTAATATTAAAAAAACCGATCAAAATTGGTCAGTTAATTCGGCCGGTCATTTTAAAAGACCGACCAACTTTGGTCAGTTTTTCAATTAAAATAAATAAAAATTAATATTAAAAAAACCGATCAAAATTGGTCAGTTAATTCGGCCGGTCATTTTAAAAGACCGACCAACTTTGGTCAGTTTTTCAATTAAAATAAATAAAAATTAATATTAAAAAAACCGATCAAAATTGGTCAGTTAATTCGGCCGGTCATTTTAAAAGACCGACCAACTTTGGTCAGTTTTTCAATTAAAATAAATAAAAATTAATATTAAAAAAACCGATCAAAATTGGTCAGTTAATTCGGCCGGTCATTTTAAAAGACCGACCAACTTTGGTCAGTTTTTCAATTAAAATAAATAAAAATTAATATTAAAAAAACCGATCAAAATTGGTCAGTTAATTCGGCCGGTCATTTTAAAAGACCGACCAACTTTGGTCGGTAATTTTACTTTTTAATAAAACCAACCAACTTTGGTCGGTTATTTTCGTGCGAAAATACAATTAAAGAGTATAAATCAAATAAAAGACAATCTTAAAACAAAATGCACCAATGGTCTAGTGGTAGAATAGTATCCTGCCACAGTATAGACGCCGGTTCGATTCACAGATGGCAAACTTTTGATTACATAATTAAAAAACCGACCAACTTTGGTCGGTTATTTTCGTGCGAAAATACAATTAAAGAGTATAAATCAAATAAAAGACAATCTTAAAACAAAATGCACCAATGGTCTAGTGGTAGAATAGTATCCTGCCACAGTATAGACGCCGGTTCGATTCACAGATGGCAAACTTTTGATTACATAATTAAAAAACCGACCAACTTTGGTCGGAATTTTTTGTAATATTATTTTTTTGAATTTAATTGACCGACCAACTTTGGTCGGTATGCCTTTCCGACCGTCAAAATACCGTCCACACATAAATGGTTGCGTTTTGGTCGGTAATTGACCATAACCGACCAACTTTGATCGGTTTTTTTGATCAGTGTTTAGCGGATTTCTAGTAGTGGGAGATGCAGGGGAATGGATCATGTACCACTTCTTTCAATGTTGATGGTCTTATATTTCTAAGAAGTTGTATTATACCTCAAATAGAGCATCCTTTAAATCATTTGACGACTTTTCGATAATCTTAGTTGCTTTCCGATCCCACAACAACAAAGAAATTATACCGGTGCAAACCATCACTTTAACTTGTAGCTTGTACCTGGAAAGATTTTGTATATTTACAATCATATAATAGTAAAGAAACTATAAATTACGGTCATACCTATGAGTGGCAGATTGAATCTGCTCGCATTTTTTACAATAGCATTTATTCCCCTCTTTGTCTAGTTTCTTTGCGTAATTTTTGTATGCTAAATAACACCATCCACGGTCTAATTCAACGTAAACAATAGTCGCTACAATTCAGAAATTTTCTGGCTGCACATAAATATTGTATATACAATTGTTATATAGACAAAGATAAGATAAAAGTTGTGGTAATTAAAAAGTATAAAAGATTAAAAAGTAGGTACTCACATCCTTACAGTCACCCAAATCCTCAATATTTTTAACTTCAATACTTCCAGATGCTAGCTCATTAGCAACTAAATGAGTTTTGTGAGATGCAATTTGAGTAATTCTTTGTGAGCTTTCTCCATGCACAGAAACCATTCTGTTTCATTTTTTAACTTGAGATACGTTAATAAATATTAAGACTAAAATTTAGGATGAAATAGCCTTAAATTTAGCCCAACTTATAGAGACCCAGAGTAAAAGTCAACAACTTGAGAAAGATTTGAATTGATCCAAAGTTTCGACGCGTGCCAAGTGTTCCTCACCGAATATTGTTTTGCAGCTTAAAAGTAATTTTTATGAGTTTACTAATTATATAGAAACATTGTATTGCAAAGTAAGCACGCAATTTAATAACCTCGATATCGGTGTGCTCTAATCAATTGCATGGCGACGACAACAAGCTTATCATTGGATCCATTCAAATATGGCTTGATCTGTTCTACAAAGTCTCCCCAAAGAGTTGCATAAATGTTGTTTCTCCTACAATTATTATAAGGTTAAGAATAGGAATCAAAATAAAGAATTGTTTAAATATTTAGTTAGTTGAATAAGTTATGGCGAGCTTACTCATAATCTTGTATCTCAATATTCATGTACATACGGATGTTATCATCTTGTTTGATAGACTCTACGTCCTCATAACTCACAACTTCGCCAATGACATCTACAAAACAAGGAAATATGTGCAAAATTAGTAATCATCATAGATAATATAAATGAAGATTGTAAAAGAATTAAACAGTTAGATGTATATTCCAAAGGCAGCTGGTATCAATTTTTCTGAGTTTTATTAAAAGGGAAGGTTTCAGAGAATGTAAAGGAAAGTGTGGGCATGAACTCCATTAGCTACCTATGAAAGTAAGAGATCAAAAGCTAACCTTAGGCCTTCATAAAATCACTGAAATACTATATGTAAATACTATGTAAAGTAGTACTAAGAATATACCGATGTACTGGAGATCTTCAGAGAAATGGTACATCACTAACCTTTCTTTAGTTCCATATGCCTATAAAGGCCTTCTAGAAATCAGATTATGATTTTCGACAGAGGATTGAACAATGTCAAGAAATTTAACTTTAATCTAAAATTTAATCTTTGATCTTATGTACTGTAATTAGTATTGATTTAGTTCACACTTAGAACTCATAAGATAAAAAACAAATAAGGCAAAGTAAAATGAAACTGGAAAAAATGAGAGAAATTTAATTACCAAATAGCTCAGTATTGTTAAATTCTTGGGAATTTGACAGCTTCTCATAGGTTCTAAATTTGAAAATACACATGTTAAAATGTGGATCATGTATTTCGTCAACAGTGGTCTTATGCGTGAACATCAACTTAAACTTGTTGTCTCTGGTCTTCAGCTTCATATTATTTGGACAAACCACGAAATTCTTCATGATGTACAAACCCATTTCCTTAATTTCTTGTTTGAACCTTTGGATAAAAGACCTGCCAATACTTGCATGAATGCGGTCGCCCTACAAAAAAACTCAATTAGTTAAAATGACTAAGTTATTCTGTATATGACTATAATATACTTACGCATATGTAAACAATGACAAAATAGAAAGTAATTATAAAGTTTTAAACAATACCTTTTCATCCATCATAGCAATCTCAATTGAAAAGGGCTGTCAGGCCCGTCACGATCCGGATTTTTCCAAAACCTGACAATACGAACCTTTAACTTCCAATTCATTGACTTGCTGTTAATTTTACTAACAAAATTGATTTCAGCCACCATTATATCCTGCAATAGACAGAGGTATTTGTAAATATAAGTAGAAACTAAAACTTCACGGAAATATTTGTTAAAGGAATACAAAAGTAGAACTGATTGTTCATGAAATACAAATCATACCAATCACCTCTAGTACTCTAGAATTGCCGTTTGATATGCACACGATGGAAAAAGAATATAACTATATATTGTAAAAGTAGAACTGATTTTAGAACTGATTTGATAAAAATGTGAAATTGTCATGACCCAAAATCTTACCCGTCGTGATGACACCTATCTCGATACTAGGCCAGCCGATAACATCAATAACCCACACTTTCTTTTAAATACGAAAAATATGATAATTAAGTTTAAGAGTAAATTCCACAAATACTGGATATAAAAACACTAACAAAATTCGGTGTCCCCGAGTACATGAGCATCTATACATTACAAGTCTGGAAAACCCGGTCTATAATAATCCGAAAATCAAATACCATAAACAAAAGGATAGGGAAGGAGAGACAAGGTCTGTAAAATATAATAGCTACATCTGAATCTCCGGAAAAATCAACTGTGTGAAAGAATCAACACCCATTGTGTCCGGGATCACCTGGATCTGCACACGAAGTGCAGGGTGTAATATGAGTACAACCAACTCAGTAAATTACAATAATAAATAAAGAACTGAAAGTAGTGACGAGCTTCTCAGCTAAGTCCAAATACAGTACTTTCCAATAAAAAAGAGTAGGCATGCTCGCAAGTTCAACATTTAAGATTTCACTGAAATTGCATATCGAGTTTGACCGAAACTAAAAATAATATTTTTCAAAAATCTTCAAAATAGTGATATATGACAGTTGAAATGCAGCAAATAATGAAATCAATGCATCCTCTCAGAGTAACAGTCACTCAGTCCTCCCATTCACTCCAACATCACATTTACTCTTTCCTCACAGTCACGCATTCCTCACAGTCGCTCATCAATCGGCACTCGCACTCAGTAGGTACATGCGCTTACTGGGAGTGTGTACAGACTCCGGAGGGGCTCCTTCAGCCCAAGAGCTATATCAAGCCAATCATGGCATATAACAATGAAACGTGATGCGGCGTGCAGCCCGATCCCATAAATATCCTCACAATTAGGCCCTCGGCCTCACTCAGTCATCAACCTCTCCAGCCTCTCGGGCTCTCAGAAATCATGATAAGCAGCCCAAAAATAGTGATATGATGCATCAATAATAAATAAGAGAGACTGAGGTATGATATAAAATGAATAAACATGACTGAGTGAAAAAATTACAATTTGAACATATTATTCAACCACAGAAATGACCCCAGTGGGTACCAATAATAACAACATATATCTAAACATGATTTTTAATACGAGTCTCAGCTCAATTTTTCTCTATCACGTAGAGAATGTACGTATATCAACAGATAATTCAACTACACAGTTTTAAGGAATTTGACCAAGTCACAATTCCTATGGTGCACGCTCACACGCCCGTCACCTAGCATGTGCGTCACCTCAAATCACTCAAATAACACATAATCCGGGATTTCAAACCCTCAGGACTAAATTTAAAACTGTTACTTACCTCAAACCGTGAAATTCTTATTCCGCTAAGACTTTGCCTCGTGAATTGGCCTCCAAACGCCTCAAATCTAGCCACAAATAATTCGTTTCAGTCAATAAAATTTATTGAAATTAATTTCATGAGAAAATAGTAATGTTTCATAAAAATCCGAAATTTAGCTCAAAAATAGCCTGCGGGGCCCACGTCTTGGAACCCGACAAAAATTGTAAAATGCGAAAGCCCATTCAACCACGAGTCTAACCATACCAATTTTACCAAAATCCGACCTCAACTCAACCCTCAAATCTTCAATTTAAACCAAGAGAGTTTTCTAAATTTTTCCAACTTAATTCACCCATTAAATGATAAACATAACCATGAATTTGGGTAATTTAACCAATATTGAGTTAAGAACACTTACCCTGTTGTTTCCTCTAAAAATCTTTCAAAACTCGCCTCTTCCCGAGCTCCAATCCATCAAAAATGGCCCATTTTCCGAACTTAAGCTCTCTGCCCAGACATTTGCTCTACGCGATCGCAAACATTCATACACGATCGCGAAGAATAATTTTTCCACTACCCAAATTAACTCTACGCGATCGCGAACTCTTCCATACGATCGCGAAGCACAAAACGCGTGACTTCTATTTCCGCTCCACTTACTCTACGCGAATGCGGCCTTCTTCACACGTTCGCGAGTCACAAAATCTCAAAGCTACGCGATCGCATCTCGTTTCACGCGATCGCGAAGCACAAAACTCATCATCCCTCAATTAACCTTACGCGATCGTGGATATCCCCACGCGATCACCAAGCACAAAACCTCTACTGACCAACTAAGCCTACGCGATCGCAGACGCATTCACGCGATCGCGTATAAGGAAATCAGATACAGATATCAGAAAATTCCACCAGTTGTTTAAGTCTAAATTTTGATCCGTTAACCATCCGAAACTCACTCGAGACCCTCGAGACCTTAACCAAATAAACCAACAAGTCCTAAAGCATCATACGAACCTAGTCGAACCCTCAAATCACCTCAAACAATACTAAAACCACGAATCATACCCCAATTCAAACCTAATGAACTTTGAAACTTTCAATTTCTACAAACAACATCGAAACCTATCAAATCACGTACGATTGACCTCAAATTTTGCACACAAGTCATAAATGACATAACATACCTATTCAAATTTCCAGAATCGGATTCCGACCCCAATATCAAAAAGCCAACCCCCCGGTCAAACTTCCCTAAAATTCAACTTTCGTCATTTCAAGCCTAATTCCTCTACCGACCTCCAAATAATTTTACGGACACGCTCCAAAGTCTAAAATCACAATACGGAGCTATTGGAATCATCAAAATTAAATTTCAAGATCGTTTACACATAAGTCAATATCCAGTCAACTATTTCAACTTAAGCTTCCAACATAAAAATTCATTCTTCCAAGCTAACTCTGAAATACCTTAAAACCAAAACCGACAATTCACACAAGTCATAATACCTCGTATGAAGTTATTCAAGACTTAAAATAGTTAAAAGGAGCATAAATGCTCAAAATGACCGGTCGGGTCGTTACAATCTCCCCCACTTAAACATAAGTTCGTCCTCGAACATGCCAAGAGTTGATCTTAACCTTCAAATATCTATTCCACCTTACCACGCACATACTCGGGGGTGATCTCACGTCACCCTATTCTATATAGGCCTGACCACACAATATAACTGAAAATCATTAATTTAACATTAGCCCAAAAACCTTGGAGCCAAATTTCTAACATCCAGAATTCTTTTCAAGACCGGAATCTCAAATCTACACACTGTATAAGCCTGAACAAGCTATATCCAGCCATAATAATAATCCCAGATATAATCGCATAACATACTACACAACTCGCATACTCGTAACACCATTTCTGACCATAGTAACTACTCAAAACCAACCAAGTACTAGTATAAAACCTCATATCAAGCCAAACCTCGTTCCAAAAACCTTCGTACATTGCTGATAATAAAAGAAACATGCAGAAATCTCATGACCCCTTATCAGAGCAACAAGTTATGGATCTCTCTCACCCCAACCAGAACCATAATCACTTTCTAAGCCGACTTTCAATATTATCTTCCCGAATATACCGTAATTAAATCTGATAGTACCCATTCTAGGTCCAATGACCTTATATTATTAAACACAACTATCCCATAGACACGCCACATCAATATCACTCAAGCAATAACTGCGCAATCTGTGTACCCAAATATGGGAGATGTCTCAAGGAAGAGAACCGTATTGCAAGCTCAACAAGTACCAGTACAGCCGCAATGTTACAACCAACTCCTCAAATTTCGTGAAGAGGATAACTGTAGGTGCATATGCATAATTGTAGAGGGAGAAAATTAATAAATCAGATAAATTATCATAGAAATAAAATTCCCACACACGGCACGGACGACTCGCGTTCCAATAATATGAATCGCCCGACATAGTCACAGGCCTCCAGTCCCAGCATATCATACATGAGCAATTAAACAAGTACACTTGTATATGATAATGAAATAAGATTCTCATGCTCCTGGACTGGTATAAATAATATGCCATAGTGTAAGCATGTGCAAAGTCTGCTATCACACTTCAAATTGGCAATTTAACGCAGAAATAGTAACTACCCCGTTTATTCAGGAAAAGTAGCCTCTTTGTAACCTCAAATGTAGCCCAGATAGTTTTCAACAAAAATATGAACATGAGAAACGTTATAACTTTACGCTTAATAGTCAACTCTAGGCATATTATAGCCTAAGCATTCTTTCGAGTATGCATACTTGTCTTGATGCTCGCACATTGGCTCAAACCTCACATATATGCACACTTATAGCACGTAGCTATCACAAATAATTAACGTAACTAGTACCTCCACTGAGTTTAAAGAAAATACTCACCTCAAACAGGCTGCAACCCGAAACAATATACTTCTGAGAACTCCCAGTATCCAAATTCATCAAACACATGAATCACCGTAACTGATCCCAACTCCAGCACTAGAATGACTAACACATCTTCCATTCACGATCTTACCATGAGGAATACTTTCATAATTCTTCTGTTCCATATGGCAATAATTTGAATATCAGTAGTCTATCAACCAGGTGAGTATTGCAATACCAATAAACATCCGTAAGTCAAAACATAATGTGCCTTTTGAAATGCGCACCCTTCTCAGGGATTATCGAGCAGTTATAACATTCATCTAAATATCTAAAACTGACCATTTTGTCCAAAATTCGTGATCTTCTTTTCAAGAATGAATTGCCACCTTGTACATGTAAATCTAAATCCGGCGTAACACATCACATCTATCATGTGAAAGGCACGAGAATCTCATTATAAACTCTGAGCCACCAGCAAAATTACATACCATATTAGTTAGAAACCTCTCTTTTGCTTCCTTCCAGGAAGAAATCACAATACACAACATGTTCCCCGCATCGGTAGAAAATATCCGGTCCAAACCATGGTAGAAACTATCATGAACACTTTGAAATTCATTTGCACATAACCAAGCTATTAGAACTGAATTCCTCTAACTCGACCAAGCCACACAAGTTGCCAAATCCGAGAGTATTTCCACAAAACACCCGTAAAGCCTCACCTCATCATAAGAACTAAAAGAACTGAGCATATCATTACCATATTGATTCAGCATGTTACCCATTTGTCATATTTTCTCCGAGTTTCTTCTGGATTATCCTCAAGTTGCCATTTCTCCTTGTCAGAACACCACTACTTTACCCAAAGCTCACTATAAGACATCCTAAGATAAAACTAAACCGACCTAAGGCCCATAAGCCACTGTATTCTTCTTAAGCACCTCCATAAATACCATAACTGTAACACTCACTCTAAAAATACCTTATGCGAATTTAAAATTATTCCTTTTTCCTTTCTTATACTGAAATGTAGAATCCATAGTCAAACAGAATTACCGCATGTCCCGATACCATCTAATGTAAGTAACCGATTCTAGTGATATACAAATTCGAAAAACTTTCAATTTCCATATATACATTTTGAATCCATTATAACCCTCTTGAGAGTCATCCACTCTGCTCAAATCTAATTCACTCCGCCCCAAACGGGATGAAAGACATGTGCTCATTTAGTACGATCAACACTCAAAGAAGTAACCCTGCCTTAACACGACCAAATGAATTCATACTTCGTGCGCACTACATCCTTCAAAATAACAACTTAATCATTCCATAATTTTTATATTTTCATAAATATCAATGTAACCAGTATCCAGGAATGTACTTATCCCGAGTCATTCTCGATCGCCACCTCTGTAAGTCATAACTAACCCACAAGTTATGCCTCAAACCAAAACTAAAGTTTAACATATATCTATGAAATTGAATTGTCAATAGCAGACTCCCCCACTTGTCTCAAAGCCATAGAACAAAACACTTGATAACGCATAATACCCATACTTTATTACTGCCATAATACTGCAGTTAATTCAACAAAAATTCTTATCAAGCTTATGCAACACCCACCATAAAATACCTCAATCATCCGCTAAGTTAGCATTTATTCTCGCGACAATCAAGTCAACTTTCTCAACCCAATTCAAATTCAAATCTCAACACATATGCCCCGTTGGTAGAAAAGAAACTCTCTATTCATATCATAAGAAACACACCTACATAGATTACTGCGCAGGAGATAACCCACCTGCTTAGTCTCAAATTGGCATCTTGTTATATCCTTTCACAGCCACAATTACTATAAAATCACTTAATCTTTCTGAGTCCAAACTCATTAACCAGATACGTGAATTTAATTTGCCCCCAAAATTTAACAACGTGAAAGATCTTTCAAAATATTCACACTCGAAATTATACGTCACATCAAAATGAAAATAAAACACCCAATGGCCTTCCTTTACATTTCAAGAAAACACTTCTCGTCACATTCAAATCGTATTAACACATCCCGCAGTTACATCATATTCATCACAAAACTATTCCACCGTTTATCGAGCCACAAATTCCACTCGTAAGGACATTAACGGACATATGAGTCCAAATATACAGGTTACAACTGAAGCTACAGAGCCTAAGATGCGGTCTAAACCTGGCCTCAAGTCCTCCAGACTGGCCCATCACCAAAACACGGAATACACATCTTGAACCTCGTTCATAGAATCACAAGCTGACGATGCACAGCTGATACCGAGCGCTCATATGCGCATATGAATGCGTGGAAGGAATTCAAAGAGTTATGTTTCAAGCTAAATGAATTTCGCACGATAGAATACAAGAAAGTGAAATTTTTCTAAGGGTTTGGCAGCCTCTCGAAGATAAGTACAGACGTCTCCGTACCGATCCGCAAGACTCTACTAAACCTGCTTATGACTCGTGAGACCTATGTTACCTAGAGCTCTGAGACCAACTTGTCATGATCCAAAATATCACCCGTCATGATGGCGCCAATCTCGATACTAGGCCAGCCGACAACATCAAGAACCCACACTTTCTTTTAAATACGGAAAACATGATAATTAAGTTTAGGAGTAAATTCCACAAATACTGGATATAAAAACACTCCCAAAACTCGATGTCACTGAATACATGAGCATCTATATATTACAAGTCTGGGAAACCCGGTCTATAATAATCCGATACCCAATACCATAAACAAAAGGATAGGGAAGGAGAGACAAGGTCTGCGAAACATAGCAGCTACCTCTGAATCTCTGAAAAATCAACTGTGTGAAAGAATTAACACCCACTGTGTCCGGAATCACCTGGATCTGCACATGAAGTGCAGGGTATAGTATGAGTACAACCAACTCAGTAAGTTACAATAATAAATAAAGAACTGAAAATAGTGACGAGCTTCTCAGCTAAGTCCAAATACAGTACTTTCCAATCTAAAAGAGTAGGCATGCTCGCAAGTTCAACATTTAAGATTTCACTGAAATTTCATATCGAGTTTGACCGAAACTAAAAATAATATTTTTCCAAAATCTTCAAAATAGTGATATATGATAGTTCAAATGCAGCAAATAATGAAATCAATGCATCCTCGGAGAGTAACAGTCACTCGGTCCTTCCATTCACTCCAACTTCACAGTTACTCTTTCCTCACAGTCACTCATTCCTCACAGTCACTCATCACTCGGCACTCGCACCCAGTAGGTACCTGCGCTCACTATGGGTGTGTACAGACTCTGGAGGGGCTCCTTCAGCCCAAGCGCTATATCAAGCCAATTATGGCGTATAACAATGAAACATGTTGCGGCATGCAACCCGATCCCATAAATATCCTCACAATTAGACCCTCGGCCTCACTCACTCATCAACCTCTCCAGCCTCTCGGGCTCTCAGAAATCATGATAAGCAGCCCAAAAATAGTGATATGATGCATCAATAATAAATAAGAGAGACTGAGGTATGATATAAAATGAATAAACACGACTGAGTGAAATTTTTTAATTTGAACATATTATTCAACCACATAAATGACCCAGTGGGTACCAATAATAACATATGTCTAAACATGATTTTTAATACTAGTCTCAGCTCAATTTTTCCCTATCACGTAGAGAATGTACGGATATCAACAAATAATTCAACTTCACAATTCCTAGGAATTTGACCAAGTCACAATTCCTATGGTGCACCCTCACATGCCCATCACCTAGCATGTGTGTTACCTCAAACCACTCACATAACATATAATCCGGGGTTTCATACCATCACGACCAAATTTAAAAATGTTACTTACCTAAAACCGCGAAATTCTTATTCCGATAAGCCTTTGCCGTGAATTGGCCTCCAAACGCCTCAAATATAGCCACCAATAATTCGTTTCAGTCAATTAAATTTATTAAAATTAATTCCATGACAAAATACTAATTTTCCATAAAAATACGAAATTTAGCTAAATAATCGCCTGTGGGGCCCACGTCTCGAATTCCGACAAAAGTTAAGAAACCCAAAAGCCCATTCAACCATGAGTAATCATACCAATTTTACCAAAATTCGACCTCAACTAGACCCTCAAATCTTCAATTTAAACCAAGAGGATTTTCTAAAGTTTTCCAACTTAATTCACCCATTAAATGATAAAAAAAATCATGAATTCGGGTAATTTAACCAATATTGAGTTAAGAACACTTATCCCGTTATTTTCTCTGAAAATCATCCAAAAATCGCCTCTTCCCAAGCTCCAATCCGTCAAAAATGAAAAATGAGATGAAGAACAAATTACTCTCTACCCAGACATTTTCTCTACGCGATCGCGAAGAATAAGTTTTTCACTGCCCAAATTAACTCTACGCGATCGCGAACTCTTCCATACGATCGCGAAGCACAAAACGCGTGACTTCTATTTCCGCTCCACTGCGAGTCAAAAAATCTCAAAGCTACGCGATCGCATCCCGCTTCACGCGATCGCGAAGCACAAAACTCAGCAGCCCTCAATTAACCTTACGCGATCGCGGATATCCCAACGCGATCGCGAAGCACAAAACCTCTACTGACCAACTAAGCCTACGCGATCGCAGACACATTCACGCGATCGCGTATAAGGAAATCAGATACAGATATCAGAAAATTCCAGCAGTTGTTTAAGTTCAAATTTTGATCCGTTAACCATCTGAAACTCACCTGAGTCCCTCGGGACCTTAACCAAATACACCAACAAGTCCTAAAATATCATACGAACCTAGTCGAACCCTCAGATTGCCTCAAACAATACTAAAACCACGAATCATACCCCAATTCAAGCCTAATGAACTTTGAAACTTTTAATTTCTACAAACAACGCCGAAACCGATCAAATCACGTACGATTGACCTCAAATTTTGCACACAAGTCATAAATGGGATAACGGACCTATTCAAATTTTCAGAATCAGATTCCGACCCCGATATCAAAAAGCCAACCCCCCGCTCAAACTTCCCTAAAATTCAACTTTCGCCATTTCAAGTCTAGTTCCTCTACCGACCTCCAAATAAATTTTCGAACACGCTCCAAAGTCCAAAATTACCATACGGAGCTATTGGAATTATCAAAATTAAATTCCGAGGTCGTTTATATATAAGCTAATATCTGATCAACTATTTCAATTTAAGCTTCCAACATGAAAATTCATTCTTCCAAGCTAACTCTGAAATACCTTAAAATCAAAACCGACAATTCACATAAGTAATAATACTTCGTAGGAAGTTATTCAAGACTTCAAATAGTTGAAAGGAGCGTAAATGCTCAAAACGACCGGTCGGGTCGTTATAGAAATCATGTTACTGGAATCCTGGGGAGAAGAGTTCGTGGATAAGGAGTTGATATCATGGTGAGACATCGTGGGTTTGAGGTGCCGAATTTGGAGGATGCAATTTTTAGGGCAAATAGATGAAAATGGCGTTCCCAATTGCTGTTTTGAAGGTTTCAAAATGTATCTATATACCTAATTAATAGGAATTGCTTTTTCTTTAAAAAAAAATGTAGAAACTACATCTTCTTTTTTTAAATATAGAATAACGTAGAAACTACTTCTTTTTTTAAAAACATCGAATACCTAATTAATTGTTTTCAAATTCAAAATTTAAAAAGAGAAATTAATTTTACCTAAAATAACTAATTTGTCCTAAAATTGCTACATGGCATTTTATATGTGGAACACTTGGCAAACTTTTAGGGCTGACTTCTTTTCTTTTAAGTAAATATAGATTTTGTCCTTTGCGCTCCTAGGTCATGCAGTCCTATTTTATGAGTTTATCTATTCATCGGCCATATGTTAGGCACGAGTTTAACATTCAATTGTTTCTATTTAAGCTTTTCGGAGAATGCAATGTTAAGTTTTAATTTTCTACATATTATTAGTCATTTAATATATATGGTAATAATATAAATATAAAAACTAAAAATATGTATACCGAAAAATTAATACAATATTGGTTGAGTTAGTTGGATGAGTGATTTCCCATATGAGAGACTTGTAATTAATTCCCCTCATCAGCAGCCTCCTCAGTTAGAGTTTGTTGCACCGAGTTTGCCTTGAGCAGTTTGCATGATTTTCTGTGTAGTTCACGAGTTATTGCACAACTAATTTTTCATAGAATTAAAAAAAATATATTTAGTACACAAAAGTCGTGAGAAGTTGAAAACTAATTAAGACGTGCCTTGTGCGAGAGACTCCTACCATTACCAAGTTCCAACTTCTAACCTAACGAACAATGACGAAATTAGAGGATGTATTTGCACTCAATATAATATTCTATGAGAACACTGACAAAGAGTGAGAGAAAAGAAATGCAATATATGAGAATTTTTGTGCATTGGATCCTTCGCCAACTCTCAACCTTCCTTTTTCCTTCTACTAACAAGTTGTCCCCTTTCTCTCTTTCCTCTTCATCTCATACTCAATTACATTCAAAATCCCAACAAAGCTCAGAAGGAAAAAATAAAAAAAGACAAGAAAGGATCATTCAAAGAGGCTCCGGAAAAAGAGCGATTTTGATGTTGATTTTTACTTTTTCTCCTAATATATAGAACAAAACAACTCTCCATAATATGCTAAAGAAACATTTTTCTTTCTCTTCATCTTTNTTTTCTAAAGTTTTCCAACTTAATTCACCCATTAAATGATAAAAAAAACCATGAATTCGGGTAATTTAACCAATATTGAGTTAAGAACACTTATCCCGTTATTTTCTCTGAAAATCATCCAAAAATCGCCTCTTCCCAAGCTCCAATCCGTCAAAAATGAAAAATGAGATGAAGAACAAATTACTCTCTACCCAGACATTTTCTCTACGCGATCGCGAAGAAT
>AWOL01S0097608.1:0-13833 GCA_000715115.1 Nicotiana otophora
ATCAACGTTTATCCTTCATAAGTGTTATTCATGTTTGAATAAAAATCGTAATTATAATTAATAGTTTATTTTTAGTAGATTAACATTTAAGATTTTAAGGACTTCCATGAGGAGGGCTTCTTTCTTTATTGAGTTAATTAAATAGGATCGACATTAATCATTATTTTCATGATTTTACGCTTTCTTCTTTTAACTTTATTATTATTATATAACTCAAATATAATTCGTAAAATAATATTTAAATGACTTTTTAAAAAAATTTAATACTTATTGAGACAAGGTATATGCGCGAAGTGCATACTCGAAGACTATTAAATCTATATTGCAGCCCCTTAATTACATATGAACAAAGCCTAATTTAATATACTGGTTAAGTCTAAACAAAATTATTATATGTCGCAATCCCTTCAACTCTGATTGGATATGCTTGCTTCATTAACAGATTTTTGGAATTCCCGACAAGGATGATTAATAAAGTCATGGAGCTGTAGGTTGAGGGTTTTTGGTTCATCAATCAATTAATACATGAAAGAGCTAGTATCTTATTTACAAGTTTAAAAAAAAAATGTTTTATGAAAAGAACATGTTTGTTTTCTTGTTTTCTAGTTGGTGAAATAAAAAGGGAACACAAAATTCGGCAACTTCTGTTTAATTTTGCTTCCTAATTTTTATGCAAACGTTAGGTTAACCTTGGTTAAGGTCAAGGGTTGTTTGGTATGATGGATAAGTAAAATAATTTTGGGAGAAACATTTAGCATCACTTTATTCTTATTTGGTTATTAATCCTGAGATAACTTATCACATGATTAATAAATAGTATCGGGATAACTTATAGATTTTAGAAGGCGGAATAGTAATCACAGAATAAGTTATCCCACGTTAAAGCAGTAAAATTGACAATTCTAAAATAATACAACATACCAACAGTCAATAAAAAATAATACCATAATAACTAATCTCAGTATAACTAATCATAATATAACTAATTCGAGCATAACATGTCTTCGTACTAAACTATCCCTAAAAGTTTAGTGTTTGATTCAAAGAGTTGAAGATGATCGAATATTGGAGTAAGTTCCTTACATAATCATCCAACTTATGAAAATATCCTACCAAAGTCATTTTTAACTTTTTAGGACAACAAAATCACAATTTTGACTCAAAACATAAATACCATTTTTATTTAACATGTCATATTTGTACAATAGATTCATGTGGTCTGGCCCTTTCCCGGATCCCGCGCATAACGGGAGCTTAGTGCACCAGACTACTTTTTTAATTTAACATGTCATGTCATGTTTTAAAACCTATTTTTAAACAATAAAATTCATTTAACCCATGAACATTATACTCCATCCAATCCAAAATGGGTCTACTTTAAAAGACCCTCAACATCATTCCTTGTTCCACTATTACCATATACCTTTCTGTTATTAACAACCCCAGCTGTAATACACGGATAATACCGACATAAAATATCTATAAGTATGTAATCATAGAGGCAAAAGTGTCACGACCCAAAATCCAACTACATACGGCGTCGTGATAGCACTTAGTCTCTAAGACTAGATAAACCGATTATAATAACAATTCAAGCCTTTGTTTTTGTAGGCAAGTGTCAAACTAACAGCGGAAATATTCAAACAACTTCTCAAAACTGGTAATACTGAGTCACGAACTCTAACTGAATACATGAAATGATCTCAAGGATCGAATACTCAATACTGTTTGATTAATAATTAACAGTACAATAAAATGGGAAGACTCCAACGGACTGCGACGATCAAGCAATCCTACCTTGAATCCTTGCGATCATACTCTAATTTTTGTCCGAATCCAATATCTCCAATACCTGACTCTGTACAAAAATATACAGAAGTATAGTATGAGTACACCACAGTCGGTACCCAGTAAGTATCAAGACTAACCTCAGTAGAGTAGTGACGAGGTACAGTCAAGACACTCACTAGTCTAATAACCCTTGCAATATAGTACATAAAAATAATAGAAAACGAAGAACAATGATGACAATAATAATCAACCAGTGATATACACAGCAACAACAAGAACACCATTAATTTTACTCAAACAGGTAATGAATACAAGTACAACCAATAATCAAGTCCTTCAAAATATACATCTTTCATCTATAAGTTTTTCAATAGAAATCTCTAGAATATAATCATTTCCAATAAATATATTTCGAACATACTTCTTTCAATTAAATATCCTTCAAATATAATTCTTTCAAATAATATTTTGAATATAATCCTTTCAAATAAAAGTCACCCTGTGATACCTAATCTCATAATCATAAAATACGGGTCTCATCCCACTTTCATATTTACTTGTCACGACCCAAAATCCCACAACAGGCGTCGTGATGACACTTAGTCTCTAAGACTAAGTAAACTGATTATAATTACAATCCAAGCCATTTTTGTAATAGAAACTAACAGCGGAAATAATTACAAACAACCTCCCAAGACTGGTAATACTGAGTCACGAACTCTAACTGAATACATGAAATGATCTCAACGATCAAATGCTCAATACTTTTTGATTAATAATTAACAGTACAATAAAATAGAAAGACTCTAAGGGACTGCGGCGACGAAGCAGCTCTACAATCCTTGCGATCATATTTTAACTCTGCCTGAGTCCGATATCTCCAATACATGGCTCTATACAAAATATGTGCAGAAGTGTAGTATGAGTACGCCACAGTCGGTACCCAGTAAGTATCAAGACTAACCTCGGTGGAGTAGTGACGAGGTACAGTCAAGACACTCACTACTCTAAAAACTTATGCAATATAGTATACAAAAATAATAGAAAAACAAATAGCAGTGATAGCAATAATAATCAACTAGTGATGTAAACAAAAAGGCAGTAAGAACTCCATAAATATTGCTCAAACAGGTAATGAACACAAGTACAACCAATAATCAAGTCCTTCAAAGTATACATCTTTCATCTATAAGTTTTTCAATAGAAATATCTAGAATATAATTCTTTCCAATAAATATATTTCGAACATACTTCTTTCAATTAAATATCCTTCAAATATAAATCTTTTAAGTAATATTTTGAATATAATCCTTTCAAATAAAAGTCACCTTGTGACACCTCATCTCATAATCATAAAATACGGATCTCATCCCACTTTCATATTTACTTGTCGCGACCCAAACTCCCACTACAGACGTCGTGATGACACTTAGTCTCTAAGACTAAGTAAGCTGATTATAATTACAATCAAAGCCATTTTTTTTAATAGAAACTAACAACGGAAATAATTACAAACAACCTCTCAAGACTGGTAATACTGAGTCATGAACTCTAACTGAATACATCTAAATTATCTCAAGGATCGAATACTCAATACTATTTGATTAATAATTAACAGTACAATAAAATAGAAAGACTCTAAGGGACTGCGGAGACAAAGCAGCTCTACCTTGAATCTTTGCAATCACACTTTAACTCTGTCTGAGTCCGATATCTCCAATACCTGGCTCTGCTAAAACATATGCAGAAGTGTAGTATGAGTACACCACAGTCGGTACCCAGTAAGTATCAAGACTAACGTCGGTGGAGTAGTGACGAGGTACAGTCAAGACACTCACTAGTCTAATAACTTGTGCAATATTGTATACATAAATAATAGAAAAATAAATAGCAGTGATAGCAACAATAATCAACTAGTGATGTAAATAACAAGGCAGAAAGAACTCCATAAATATTGCTCAAACGGGTAATTAATACAAGTACAACCAATAATCAAGTCCTTCAAAATATACATCTTTCATCTATAAGTTTTTCAATAGAAATCTCTAGTATATAATCCTTTCCAATAAATATATTTCAAACATACTTCTTTCAATTAAATATACTTCAAATGTAATGTAACACCCCGAAAATTTTTGAAGTACTTGAGTGCTAGTAAGAAAGTTGATGTGCGCTCATTCTATTATTTTATATGCATATAAGGACTATTAATATAATGGATATAAATTGGATATGATTATAAGTGTACTAGGTATATTATAAGTGATGTGGGGTCTAAGTAGAGTCCTAAGTCCAAGTCAAGTGGGAAATTTCATGATAAACTAAAGTTTCAAATGAGTACGCACAAGATTAAATTTTGGACGAGCATATCTATATATATATATATAAGAAGTTACATGATGGATAAAATTAAAGTTCGTCGAGTCTAGTTTCTAACTCTTCAAACCGTTTGTCATTTGGACATACCTATAAGAAGTTATGACCAAATTACCAAAGGCTGGCGGAGGAGTCTGCGGATGCGAAGCATCCGAGGCCGCGTCCGAAAGAAAGGCTGGCAGTGAAGTGCTGCCATAGCATCCAGGTCCGCATCCGAACTTCAAAGAGGAGTGAAGTGGGTATGCCAAGCATCCAGGGCAGCATCCGAAACCCAGAAAGCTCGGCCTATAAATACAATACAATTTCAGGGTTCATTTTTTCCATTTTATTTGGACGAATTTTGGAGCTCTTCTTCACTCTCTCAAGACCACCAACTCCCCTCTTTTTCAAGGTAAGAAATCCCCATTATTTTGGTGTGAAATTACATCATTTCTACACTAGTATTGATGAAATCTACACATAAAATAGGAAGGTTTTGCAAGATTTCTTTCAAAAGGTAATCCTACACCCTTAGACTTACATGTATGGATTTATTATGGGAATATGAGTATGAATTAAGTATAGGAACTCATGGTATGGTGATTGGAAGCCATAAGTTCCTAATTTAAAAACATAACCATTGTAGAGATTGAAAGGTGATTATTTGATGGAATTTTGTTGGTTGGGTGAGAACGATTGGTCACACATGTGATGTTAGGATTATAAATTGTTAAAGAATGATGGTGGGATGAAGTATGGTAGTTGAAAGAACTAATTCTATGGTTAAGAAATGTATAAATGTATGCCCACTAGGTGTTTGATAAATTGTCTAAATGGCCTAAACTATGGAATGGGTTACTAATGTTGGTTCCAATAGATATTGATATTGTATATTGAAGTTGCTTAGTATAGTAGATCATTATAGTATTATTAAGTGGTAAATTTCAGTTTCGGATCGTTGGCATTGAATTGAGGAGACAAGAAGGCATTCAGAGGTGGATACGCGCGGAATGGAATTTCCTGAGTATTGATTAGCTTGCTCGATATTGGGTTCGTCTTGTTGAGGTAAGTAACTCTTTCTAATCTTAGAGCTGAGGGTATGAAACCCCGGATTATGTGTTATGTGATTGGTTTTGAGGTGACGTACATGCTAGGTGACGGGCGTATGGGCGTGCACCGTAGGAATTGTGACTCGGTTAAATTCCATGGAACTATGTAGTTGAATAATCTGTTGATACCAGTACATTCCCTATGTGTTAGAGAAACATTGAGCTGAGACTCATATTAAAAATCATGCTTAGACATATGTGGTTATTATTGGTACCCACTGGGGTAATTTTTGTGGTTGAATTATATGTTCAAATTGTAATTTCACATTCAGTCAT
This sequence comes from Nicotiana otophora, assembly GCA_000715115.1. Classification (NCBI taxonomy): domain Eukaryota; kingdom Viridiplantae; phylum Streptophyta; class Magnoliopsida; order Solanales; family Solanaceae; genus Nicotiana; species Nicotiana otophora. Next base: position 5,532 of record AWOL01S0097608.1, read on the forward strand.
GTTTATTCATATCATATCATATCTCAGTTTCTATGGCTATTTATTGATTAATAATACCATCGTTTTGGGCTGATTTTCATGACATTGTGAGCCCGAGAGACTGGAGAGATTGATGACTGAGTGAGGCCGAGGGCCTTATTGTGAGGATGATTAAGGGATCGGGCTGCACGCCGCAGCAGGCCATATATATATTATCATTTATATTATCATTTATGCGATCGGACTGCACGCCGCAGCATGGTTGACTGATTTATGCCATGATTGGCTTGTTATAGCGCTTGGGCTGAAGGAGCCCCTCCGGAGTCGGAGCGCAGGTACCTACTGAGTACGAGTGCGAGTGCCGAGTGATTTGGGAGGATTGAGTGACTGCGAGGCATGAGTGACTGTGAGGATTGAGTGATTGGGAGGACTGAGTGACTGAGAGGATTGAGAGGATTGAGTGAGTTGATACTCTGAGAGTATGCATATGGTTTTATTACTATGTTGTATTGCATTGGCATGCACATTGACATGTAGGCATAGAGATGTACTTTCCTCATGCCATTTGAAAATGAAGTTTCATATTGTGGAAGAAAGTTTTTGGGAAAAATCACAGTTTTCAGATTTACTCATATTTTGGTGATTTCAATGAAAAGAATTGAGTATACTTAAAAAAACTGTTTATTTTTCCGGAACTGTGAACGAGCTGAGCATCTTATTATTGAGTTATTCTTTGTGTTGCCTCAATTTTATTGTTATGAGATGTTATTGGATATGGGTGAGGACTCTGGCCTTGGTATAAGCTTGTCACTACTTTCAACCTAAAGTTAGGTTTATTACTTATGAGTACATGAGGTCGGTAGTACTCATACTGCACTTCTGCACCTTGCGTGTAGATATTGGATATTGATGTTGCTGTGATCGACGGGAGATGGATTTGAAGATGTACCTGTGTTCCGGTCGTAGCTGCCTCTTGTTCATGGTAGCCTTAGATTTATTCAAATCTGCTTATGTACATTACAAACAGACGATGTATTTATTTCATACCAATTTTATAAATTCTAATCTTAGAAGCTCATGATTGACACTACCAATCCTTAGGGAGTGTACTAGAGTCAGCTAAATAGTAATTGAATCTTATTGTTGTTATTTGGCTTACCTAGCAGGTGAGGTTAGGTGCCATCACAGCTAGTCGGATTTTGGGTCGTGACAAGTTAGTATTAGAGCTCTAGGTTCATAAGTCTTACAAGTCATGAGCAAGTATCTAGAAGAGTCTTACAGATCGGTATGATGACGTCCATACTTATCTTCGAGAGGCTACAAGGCATTTTAGGATAAACTCCCCATCTTTCTTTCCTTATCGTGCGGCATTGATTTGGCTTGAAACGTACCTCTTTGAATTCATTCCACTTACTCGTACTCGTATGTGAACGCTCGGTATCAGCTGTGCATCGACGGCTTGTGATTCTATGAACGAGGTTCGAGATATGTATTCTGTGTTTTGGTGATGGGCCAGTCTGGAGAACTTGAGATCAGGTTTAGACCGCTGCTTAGGCTCGGTAGTTTCAGTTGTGTGAACGTGTACAATTGGACTCATATGTCTGGTAGTATTCCTATAAGTGGAATTTGTGGCTTGATGAATGGCTGGATGACCATATGATGACTATATTGTGACTGCGAGATGTGTTCGATGGTTTGAAAGTGACGAAAAAAAATCTTTATTTGAGATGTAAAAAGGACTACTGGGTATTTGACTTCTGTCTTGATTTGATGTAGAGTCTCGAGTTATGAATGTGCTGAAGGATCTTTCACGTGGTGTAATTGTGGAACAAATTAAATTTTCGTGTCTTGTTGATGAGTTCAAAATCATGAAGGTTAAGTGATTACGTAGGAGTTGTGGCACTAAAAAAGGTATAGAAAGATTCCAGTTTGAGACTAAATATGCGGGTTATCACCTGCAGTATAAACTACAGAGGTGTAATCTTTATAATGTTGTGTGGAGAATCTTGTTTTCTACTAGTAGGGCAGATATATTGGGATTTGAATTTGAATTGGTGAAGAAAGTTGACCTGACCATCACGAGAATGAAAGCGAGCTTAGTAGACGATTTGAGGTACCATATATGTTGTGATGCATGAGCTTGGGAAGAATTTAGTTAAATCTCACTACGGTGTTATGGAAGTAATTGAATATGGGTATTGTGAATTATTGAATGTATATAATTTGATTTCATGGTTATAGGTTAAATTAAGTTTTGGTCCGAGACATACTTGTGGAGAAGTTATGAGTTATGACTGTAGAAGCTGAGATCGAGGATGACTCGAGTAAGGAGATTTCCTGAATACGGGATATAATGCACTTATGAAAATATGAAAAATCATGGAATGATTAAGTTGTAAATTGCGAAGAATGTAGTGCGCATGGAATATGAATTTGGCCAGTGGTGTTAAGGCAGGGTTATTTCTTTGAGTGTTGTTGTGCTAATGGGGCATGTGTCTTTTGGCCCGTTTGGGCGGTGCAATTCAAGTTTGAGCCTAGTGGGTGACTCCAGAGAAGGTTTTAATGGGTCTGAGATTTATATATAGCAATTGAAAATTTTTTCGGGCTTATGTATGGATAGAATCTGAGATTTGCATTTGATGGTGTCGGGACTTGCAGTAATTATGTATGACTATGGATTCTACATTCCAATATAAGAAAGGTAAAAGAATAATTTTAAGTTCACATAAGGCCTCTTCAGAATGGTTGTCTCGGTGGTGGTACTTATAGGGTACGTAAGAAGGAATACAACGGCTTATGGGCCTTAGGGCGGTGTGTATCTAAGTTAGGATGTCTTATAACGAGGCCTTACGAGTGTTTCGTGGCAATACTCTAGGATTTGGCGACACGCGTGGCTTGGTCGAATTAGAAATATTCAATTATGATAGCTTGCTTATGTGCGAATGGAATTCAAAGTGTTCTTGATGGTTTGAACCGGATATTCTCTACCGGTATGAGGAACATATTGTGTATTGTGATTTTCTCCTGGAAGGGAGCAAATGGAAGGTTTCTAACTAATCGGGTATGTAATGACTCAGAGTTGATAATGAGATTCTCGTACCTTTCACATGATGGCATGATAGATGTGGTGTGTTGTGCGAGATTAAGACTTATATTTGCAAGGTGGTAGTTCAGTCTTGAATGGAAGGTCACGAGTTTTGGACAACATGGTCAGTTTTAGATACTTAGATGAATGTTATAACTGCTCGGTAAATCCCGAGAATTGTGCGCATTTCAGAAGGCACATTATGTTTTGACTTACGAATGCTCATTGGTATTGCGATACTCACCTAGTTGATAGACTGTTGATATTTAAAATATTGTTATGTGGCACGAAAGAATTATGTAAGTCTTCCTAATGGATGGTCAGGCATAAAGGGTGTGCTAGTCATTCAAGTGTTGGAGTTGGGATCAGCTATATCGATTCATGCGTTATGTGGATTTGGGGACTGGGAGTTATCAGAAGCAAATTGTTTGGGGCCACGGACTATGAAGGTGTGGCCAAGTTAACTAGATAATAGTACGAGTTATGGTTAAGTCATTGAGGACTTTTTAGAGGGTTATTTATCAATGCTCAGATTGCGTTTGGGCTATAATAAGCCTGGAATCGACTGTTGCGCTTTAAGTTGTGATGTTTCTTATATCTGTAACACTGCGTGATCTATTTGAGCCGTGATTGAGGCTATATAGGAGTTAAAATCCCTGAATGAACTTGATAAATGCCTTAGTGATGAAAAATATTTTTTTATTTGAGCTACGATAGCACACTTTGTACATGCCTTCACTTTAGCATGATATTTATACCAGTCCGGGAACATGAGAACCTTATCCTACTCATCATATACCTGTATACCTATTTAAATGCTCCCATATGGTATATTTGGACCGGAGGCCTGGGACTATGCCATGCAGCGCGTGGAATTTGCGAATTTCTCGATCGTTTATCTGATTTAATTATCTTTCCTTCCTCTTCATGCTATAATATTATTGAGAAGGGTATTTGAGGAATTGAGCACATGCACCTACAGTTATGCTTTTCACGAAATTTGAGGAGTTGGTTGGAAATGTTGGGGTTGAATGTCAGTAAAGTGGTTAGGTTTAATGAGATGAGGTCACTGGACCTAGAATGAGTACTATCGAATTTGATTATGGTATATTTGGGAGAATAACATCGGCAGTGTACAAAGGTTTTAGAACGAGGTTTTATGGAAAATGGGTTTAATACTAGTACTTGGTTGGTTTTGAGTAATAATATGATCGGGAACGATGCCGCAAATATACGAGTTGTATAGTATGTTGTGTGATTATATCTGAGGTTATGGTTACAGCTTAATACATCTTGTTCAAATTATATAGTGTGTAGATGTGAAATTTGGATCTTGAAAAGAAGTTTTTGGATGTTGGAAATTGGATTCCAAGGTTTATGGTCTAAGGCTAAATTAGTAATTTTCAATTATGTGGTGTTGTCAGTCCTATATGGGATAGGGTGATGTGGGATCACCTCGGGTATGCATGCATGATAAGGTGAAATAGTGATTTGAAGGTTCAAACATGTCAAATAAGAAGCATCACCTCGTGATCAAATATATATTGGATAGAAAATTTTATGGTTATTTTCATACTAGAACATCTTAGAGTAATTGTTGGAGGTCGCCAAAGGTTTCGTTCGGGGTGTTCGGCGTAGAGATTTAGAGTTGAAGAAAGTGAACAGGTTATTCTCAATATTTTCTCCGTGAGGATGTTATGTGAATTTCTAATAAGGGTAAAGTATGTGTAGTCACATTATGCTTTATGAAATCATGAAGGGAATATGCTAAACTATGAGTATGCTGTCTCCCTATTATTATTCTCCGTGTACCCCGTGTTTCGTGTGTCTATGTCTAAGAAGGTGAAGTTAATGGATAATTGGATTATGAGGAGCAACTATTAGCTATCCTTGTTAGAAAAGTCCAGGAGTTGAGATTACCTCCGTTAATATGTTATGACGAAATCGGTAAGTCGAGGAGGCCACCTTGAGGTCCAAAGGTGTTAAGGAAATAAAATGTTCTCATTTGAGTGTATAGTCAAATGATTGTGATTTAAAAGGTACTTTCTATGTGTTATGATTTAAATACGTGCAACTCATGTCCAGATATCACACTTGATAATATAATGCCTGTAATGATGAGATTTGTGATGTTGATATATATGGTGATGCTTTGTCAAGTATGGATGTGTTGATAGGTTGATGTTAGTGATTATCTAACAGGTGGATAGGCCCAGTTACAGGGGAAACTCTGCGGAAACTTTTATAAATTTGTAAAGATAGCCACATTTTAAGGGCCATAAGTAAGTTAAAATTTTGGGAAGGAAGTATGAGATCGATGTAGTCATAAGTGCCTATGTATAATGATTGGAGGTAGAAGGATAACTCTATTATTAGAAGTGACTTGTGAAACATTCGAGGACGAATGTTCTTAAGTGGGGGAGAATGTAACACCCAGGAAAATTTCGAAGTACTTGAGCGCTAGTAAGAAAGTTGATGTGCGCTCATTATATTATTTTGTGTGCAGACAAGGACTATTAATATAATGGATATCAATTGGATATGATAATAAGTGTACGGGGCATATTATAAGTGATGTGGGGTCTAAGGAGAGCCCTAAGTCCAAGTCAAGTTGAAAATTTCATGATAGACTAAAGATCCAAATGAGTACGTACAAGACCAAACTTTGGACGAGAATATCTACGTATATATAAGGAGTTATGTGATGGATGACCTATAAAATTAAAGGTTTCGAGTCTAGTTTCTAACTCTTCAAACCGTTTGTCATTTGGACATTCCTACAAGAAGTTATGACCAAATTACCAAAGGCTGGCGAAGGAGCCTGCGGATGTGAAGCATCCGAGGCCGCGTCCGAAAGAAAGGCTGGCAGTGAAGTGCTGCCATAGCATCCAGGTCCGCATCCGAACTTCAAAGAGGAGTGAAGTGGGGATGCCAAGCATCCAGGGCAGCATCCGAAACCCAGAAAGCTTGGCCTATAAATACAATACAATTTCGGGGTTCATTTTCCCCATTTCATTTGGACGTATTTTGGAGCTCTTCTTCACTCTCTCAAGACCACCAACTCTCTTGTTCTTCAAGGTAAGAAATCTCCATTTTTTTGGTGTGAAATTCCATCATTTCTACACTAGTATTGATGAAATCTACACATAAAATACATAGATCTTCAAGAAATATCTTCAAGAACTCAAAGGAGGGTTTTGCAAGATTTCTTCCAAAAGGTAATCCTACACCCTTAGACTTACATGTATGGGTATATTATGGGAATATGAGTATGAATTAAGTATAGGAACTCATGGTATGGTGATTGGAATCCATAAGTTCCTAATTTAAATACATAACCATTGTAGAGATTGAAATGTGATTATTTGATGGAATTTTGTTGGTTGGGTGAGAATGGTTGGTCACACATATGATGTTAAGATTATAAGTTGTTAAAGAATGATGGTGGTATGAATTGTTAGTAAATGATGGTAGTTGGAAGAACTAATTCTATGGTTAAAAAAATGTATAAATGTATGCCCACTAGGTGTTTGGTAAATTGTCTAAATGGCCTAAACTATGGAATGGATTACTAATATTGGTTCCAATGGATGTTGATATTGTATATTGAAGTTGCTTAGTATAGTAGATCATTGTAGTATCATTAAGGCGTGAATTTCAGTTTCGGATCATTGGCATTGAATTGAGGAGACAAGAAGGCATTAAGAGATGGATACGCGTGGAATGGAATTTCCTGAGTATTGATTAGCTTGCTCGACATTGGGTTCGTCTTGTTGAGGTAAGTAACTCTACTAATCTTGGAGCTGAGGGTATGAAACTGTCACGACCCAAAACTTTCTACCGACAGGACCGTGGTGGCGCCTAACATTTCACTTGCTAGGCAAGCCAATGTTAGAAAATCGTTAAACCAATTCCTTATTTCCATTCAGTAAATAACAATAATTAACTAAGATGAAATGTAAGAGGTGCGGAATATCATAAAAATTATATTTATTACTTCCACCCGGATCTGTAGTCACAATCCACGAGCATTCTAGAATCTACTACAAGTAATAGTCTGAAAGAAATATAACTGTCTGAATGAAAGAAACAGTTGAACAGAAAAGATAGACGGGGACTTCAAGGTTTGTGAACGCCGACAGATCTACCTTGAGTCTCCGGACAGCGGAGCAATAGAAATATCTCACTCAACCCGAGCCGGTATCAAAATCTACACAAAAAGTGCAGAGTGCAGTATCAGTACAACCGACCCCATGTACTGGTGTCGAGCTTAACCTCGACGAAGCAGTGACGAGGCTAAGGCAAGGCTTCTACAAATGAACCTGTACAATTTAACAGTGTATATGCAAATAGCAGAAATGAAGAACTAAACAGGAAATGTAGGGAGGGGAAACATACTGAGGGTAATACAAGATAAAGAACTACAACAGAATGATCACCAGAGCAGTCAATATACCATGAATCAACAGGAATAGTGAATACAGTAAGGAAAAATGCACGGCATCACCCTTCGTGCTTTTACTCTCAATCTCACCATAAAATTAATAGAAACGGTACGGCATTACCCTTCGTGCATTAACTCTCATATCATGGCACGACATCACCCTTCGTGCATTGACACTCTCAATATGGCACGACATCACCCTTCCTGCATTAACACTCACAATATGTCACGGCATCACCCTTCGTGCATTCACACTCACAATATGGCACGGTATCACCCTTCGTGTATTAACACTCTCCCTTACCATAATGCAATGCATAAATAACAACAGGGAGATAGAATAACAAGTACAAACCTTACTTTAACATTTGGTTCCATAATATCAATCTCAACTTTGAAATAAAAACTCAATTATCACTAGAAAATCCGTAAAACATGATAAGAACGATAAATTAAATAACACTAGTATAACACGTAGCAATTTGGCATAAGAATGAGACAATATAAGAAAAACAGAGAAACATGAAAAATAGGTAAATTGGCAAGGCATAAGTACTCGTCACCTCACATATACGCCGCTCACATAAATTTCATTTAGCAAGTGATCTAAGGTTCCTAATTCCATCAAGTCAGGGTTAGACACAACACTTACCTCGCTCCGAAGACCACTTAATTCTCAATCACAGCTTTTTCTTTGGAATTCACCTCCAAACCACTCGTATCTATTCAAAAATGACTCAATAATATCAAATATTGCTAAAGGAATCAATTATATTGCATAAATTAAATTTTCC
>AWOL01S0097613.1:5079-45402 GCA_000715115.1 Nicotiana otophora
TTTTTTTTTAATTTTTGGCAGAAGTTGTATGAACAAGCAAGTCAAGTAGCGAACGACGCAGTTGGTAATATAAGAACAGTTGCTTCTTTTTGTGTAGAAGAGAAGGTGGTGGAGCTATATAAGAAGGAAAGTGAAAGCCCAATAATGACCGGGACAGGAAAAGGGCTGATTAGTGGGATTAGTTATGCTATTGCATCTTCATTACTTTTCTTTGTATATGCTGCAAGTGGTTATGCTGGAGCTCGACTTGTACAGGACGGGAAAATTGCAACTTCTGATACTTTCCGCGTAAGCATTTACTTTACATGTGTAATGCATTTTTTCTATTTTTAATAAATTTATTCAATGGAAATCTAGAAATATGATTTATGATGAAAATTCTCTTATGCTTTTTCATCCATCAATATATATAGAACCCAATGTATAATCCTTCATGGATATTTGGACATCACCATTGATATGGGACAAGGGAAAAATAAAAAAAAGGGCGAAATGCAGAAATAGTGTTTGAATTTAGGAAGAAACCTCCAAATGTAATTTCTTTTTCTTCTTCAGAGCTGCCAAAAAGTGGCTAAAATTAAAAAATAGGAAAAGGAAAAACAAAGATAAAGGACTAGGCCACATTTCTGTTAGATCTTGTGTCACCTTTTTGTTTTTAAATTTTGGGGGGAGCAGCCCGTCATAATGGGAGGAAAGAAGGAAGAGGGGACGTTTTTTTATGGAGTTCACATCACTTGCGACTATTGCGATGGAACTCCAATCTCCATCAAGTAGTTACACGTGTATTTCACAATTTAAAATTCCTTTTGTTTTTAATTATTAAGTTATCTCCCCAGTATTAAATAATAACTCTCCCTCATGTTTTCTTTCAGGTTTTCCTTGCTGTGTATTTGACAGCTATGCTTATTTCTCAGTCAAGCTTCTTTTTTAATGATTTGAAAAAAGCTAGGGGTGCTGCCGCATCAATAATTGCTATATTAGACAGAAAGTCTAAGATAGACTCAAGTAACGAGGATGGTTTGAGTTTAGACCAAAGCAAAGGAGTAATAGAGTTTAAAGAAATTTGCTTTGCATATCCAACAAGGCCAAATATCCAAGTTCTTCATGGCTTCAACTTGACAATTTTAAGTGGGCAGGTATATGTCTCAAGTAATAGTTAGTCATTTAATTACTCTATGATTTTGTTTGGTATGATTATTAGGATGCAGAATGTAGCAACACAAATTACAAAGGAATAATAGCACTTCTGGTCCCTCAATTATTGGTAAATTCTGATTTTGGGACATGTGATAAGTGACTAAGCACATTTAACCTTCAAGTAATAAAAATGTGTTTTTGGTCCGTTTATGTTGGAAACATGTTATATTTAGATTGTTTATAGAATTATATTATCCTCATATATAGAGTAACAATAAAAACTCAGCAACATGGGTAATTAAATGGTATAACGGTTAATAATTCGGTAAATTTGTAAAGATTCACAAGCAGAGGTGTCAAAAGTGTACATTTAAATTAATTGAAGGTTAAATGTGCTTAATCAGATATCACAAGGACCCAAAATAAGAATTTGTCAATATTTGAGGGAGTAAAAGCGCAAAATTTTTAATTACAGATTTGGTTAGTTTAAACCATGTTCAAATCTTAGCTTGAATTATAAATGCGGGTAAGCTTTTATTTCAACTAGCCATCACAGAAAATAAAACCATTGCATATCAGGAACATGCAAAAATGGTGATCTACACCAACAGGAAATAGACAAAGTTTAGCCTATTACTCGCTCGTGACAAAATTGTGTATTTCTCAATTATTAACATCTACATTTGTTTACTACGTACATCTAGACAATTGCTTTAGTCGGAGAAAGTGGCTGCGGGAAGTCTACAGTGATCTCAGTCTTACAACGATATTATGATTTTAATTCGGGTCGAATTATGCTAGATGGAATAGACATTAAAAATTTCAACTTGAAATGGCTGAGGCATCAAATGGGGCTTGTGAGCCAAGAACCAGTTCTGTTCAATGACACAATCCGAGCCAACATCATGTACGGGAAGGACGGAGATGCGACTGAAGGAGAACTAGTAGCTGCAGCAAAATTGGCAAATGCCCACAAGTTCATTTGTGGCTTACAACAGGTTAGGAAACCATTCATCTAATTAGCCATAGAGCAAAAGCTAACCTGGATATGCAATATTAAAGAATTCATGTTCTCCCTATGCATCTTAAAATATTCAATATGTGAGGGAGGAGGCTTACTTTGTGTTCTTTAATTTTCTTTAGAGTTGGAGCAAATCTGAAGTTGTAACTACTAGCTAGTTTACAACTCCAACTTCCTTTTTATTGGGGGTGGGGAGGTGGGGGGTCCCATGGAAAAAGAAAAGGCTTACTAATATTATATTTTTTATAGATAATGTTGGAAAATACTCTACAATGAAAAGTTGGTATGAGAAAAAACACTGAGATTTGAGAGGTTGGCCTTGAAAATTCTTAAATACATGGTGAATGATATTAGAGCAATTGTTTCTTGTTACTAGGTCTTTTCTTCAAGAATTAGTAATTATGCTTATCCTTTAGATTAGATTATTATCATAGATAGGCTTTAAGAGTTATCTTTCAGTTAGCTAGGTTTTACTGGTGTTTTGACTTGTACGAGCCTCCTAATACAAGTAGTCCTAGGAAGGTGGTTACTACTTAAACCTATATTAAAACTCATTATGACGTTCAATGCAACACACAGTTTTCATTGCCTTTCAAAGTGTTTATAAATACCATATACAGAGAGACTAAGGGCTTTTTAACCTATATGAGGACATTGAAATCCAGACATTTAAAATCAATGTATACATTTTAGTTCTTAATCCAATATTCTTAATTGATTTCAATGTGTCTAAGACCCCAAAATTGAAATTTGTATCAGGGTTACGATACCATAGTTGGGGAGCGAGGTGTTCAGCTTTCAGGTGGTCAGAAACAAAGAGTTGCCATTGCACGAGCTATTGTGAAAAATCCCAAAATATTGTTACTGGATGAAGCTACTAGTGCGCTTGATGCAGAATCTGAAAGGATTGTCCAAATGGCATTAGACCAAATCATGGTAAATCGAACTACGATTATAGTAGCGCACAGATTATCAACAATTAAGGGAGCAGACTTAGTTTGTGTGATGGAAAATGGAACCATCATAGAAGAAGGAAACCATGAAACTCTTATCTGTAACGAAGATGGCCACTACGCCTCCCTCTTCAAACTTAATGTGGGATCTCTCTCATAATCTCTTATTTTGGCTATATACATGCCTCGTGCTTTTTATTAACCTGATGCTAGGATATTATCAAAAGTTGTATGTTATTGGCAGTTGCATAGCAAACTGTACGTACTCGCATTATGTTCATTGTTAATATGTACTATTAAACTATGTTTAGATGTTCTTGCAAGGAAATACATGTCAAGTTGTCAAAATATGACTTCCATCCACATTAAACCACCAAAGTAAAAGCCATATTATCCTTGTGTCAATTTGAGCATTAGAAATTGTGGATTACTAGCTTGACGGTTATCCAATGGACTATGAGCAGTGGTGCCTTTGGAGATACAACAACAACAACCCAGTATAATTCCACTAGTGGGGTCTGGGGAGGGTAATGTATACGCAGACGTTTGGAGATATTTTGTGTAAATGTTGACTTCCATCCACATTAAACCACCAAAGTAAAAGCCATATTATCCTTGTGTCAATTTGAGCATTAGAAATTGTGGATTACTAGCTTGACGGTTATCCAATGGACTATGAGCAGTGGTGCCTTTGGAGATACAACAACAACAACCCAGTATAATTCCACTAGTGGGGTCTGGGGAGGGTAATGTATACGCAGACGTTTGGAGATATTTTGTGTAAATGTTGACTTCCATCCACATTAAACCACCAAAGTAAAAGCCATATTATCCTTGTGTCAATTTGAGCATTAGAAATTGTGGATTACTAGCTTGACGGTTATCCAATGGACTATGAGCAGTGGTGCCTTTGGAGATACAACAACAACAACCCAGTATAATTCCACTAGTGGGGTCTGGGGAGGGTAATGTATACGCAGACGTTTGGAGATATTTTGTGTAAATGTTGACTTCCATCCACATTAAACCACCAAAGTAAAAGCCATATTATCCTTGTGTCAATTTGAGCATTAGAAATTGTGGATTACTAGCTTGACGGTTATCCAATGGACTATGAGCAGTGGTGCCTTTGGAGATACAACAACAACAACCCAGTATAATTCCACTAGTGGGGTCTGGGGAGGGTAATGTATACGCAGACGTTTGGAGATATTTTGTGTAAATGTTGACTTCCATCCACATTAAACCACCAAAGTAAAAGCCATATTATCCTTGTGTCAATTTGAGCATTAGAAATTGTGGATTACTAGCTTGACGGTTATCCAATGGACTATGAGCAGTGGTGCCTTTGGAGATACAACAACAACAACCCAGTATAATTCCACTAGTGGGGTCTGGGGAGGGTAATGTATACGCAGACGTTTGGAGATATTTTGTGTAAATGTTGACTTCCATCCACATTAAACCACCAAAGTNATGGCTATATACATGCCTCGTGCATTTTATTAACCTGATGCTAGGATATTATCAAAAGTAGTATGTTATTGGCAGTTGCATAGCAAACTGTACGCACTCGCATTATGTTCATTGTTAATATGTACTATTAAACTATGCTTAGATGTTCTTGCAAGGAAATACATGTCAAGTGGTCAAAATATGACTTCCATCCACATTAAACCACCAAAGTAAAAGCCATATTATCCTTGTGTCAATTTGAGCATTAGAAATTGTGGATTACTAGCTTGACGGTTATCCAATGGACTATGAGCAGTGGTGCCTTTGGAGATATTTTGTGTAAATGTGCGTCGAAATGTGGCACCCATAGATATGTTGTCTTCGGATCGGAGTAGTTTAACAGAAGTCCAGCAGTGTGTGGCCACTGAATGTTATCAAGAGAAATTTCAAGGAAGGAATTCACTCATATATACTACTGAAGTTTATGTAGTATTGAATGAGATGGTATTTGGCTCTTTTTTTTCTTTGTAGGTGGTATTAAACGCTAGCGAAAATCTTGATTATTTTGCTAGTTCTACAAGTTTGATGGGTACATATGGGGTAGTGAAGTTGCATGAAATAATCAATATTTACAATCGGCAAGTTTGATGGGTATAATGAGAGGCTGACTGAAACGAATCTCTGTTTCAAATGTTACTTACTTTCCAGGCCAGAAGTCAAAACCAGAACCTTTAGTATGTCTTGAGTGGAAAAGAGGAAGAGGATGGTAGAATTGTTATATACACAGAGAGGATGCTTCCACCGACCCAAATCACGAGACCACGTCGTCCCAATACCCATAAGCCATCTCTTACCCTCCTCGTGCACTCCATAGTATCTCCAACTGATACACCTGATCTGAAAGACCTCCTGCGAATCCGAAGTTGTTTCTCCCATTTCTCTAACACTGCACCGCAGACCTGATGATAATATAGAAATTCCCCAAGTATTCTTCACACTCTGCTGCAAAACTCAGTCCTCAGCCACGTAACGAACCCAAAATCTTTAAACACCACACTTTACTTGAACCCACTAAAACCATTATTGAGAGTCACTCACTCAGACCTGGTCCCGAATATGTAATCAAACTCTAGTGCTCTGCTAGCACATGAACACTTCCAAGGAAGCAACCGGATGAATTCTTTTCCTTGTACATCACATCCACGGGAAGCATAAATTCTAAGTCATCCCCAACACCTGCACATGAATCGATAAGGCGAAATGTAACACATGTATGTCAAATTCCTTGTCCAAAATGCCCTTGTTGTTTTTCTCCTCTTGGTCATAACTAATCCACCAATGCACCGATAACCAGAAACTACACAGGCACACAACCACGTGACTCAATCATAGACAGTGGGCTCCCCCACTTAGCTTTACGCTACAATCACATAGATCCAAGCCCCAAAACGACCTCTTCTGCCCAGTTACCATGATCCCACACCGTTGCTTGGCCAAAATTCTCATAAGTTCTTGTTGGACTAATCATAACACATCCCGAATTATCAGCCACAATCGCACACTCGACCTCTTAACAGTCGTACCATCCTTTTCAAGCGATCCAAGCTTACATCGCAGTACATGCATCCCATGTTGAGCTGAAAGTAGAACTCTTCGTAGGAACCTCATCAAAATCACGCAACCGCTAACCTGCTCATAGGAGATAGCCCACATGTGTAACCTCATATCGACCTCCTCCAACGTCATTGCTATAGTTATATCCATCATGAAATCAACTAATCTCCCTGGGTCCATATTGATCCGCTAGCCGTAAGAATCCCTTCATTCATTAACATCACCCAAAGGTCCACCAATGTGTTTGAAACTCGAAGTCGTATTGCATCCAAGACAATGGTCGAATACTTCACCTTTTCCTACATTCCTGTAACGACCGGGGCCGATAGTTTTGAGTATTTTAGCGCTGATCTCCTATTTATTGTTTCATCTATGTTATATTGTAGTTATGCGACTTGCCGGGGTGTTTGGTTTTGGTTTGAGGTGAATTTTGGAGTGAAATATGACACATAGTCCCTAAGTTGGAGGTTTAAGTTATAAGAGTTGACCATAGTTTGACTTTTGTGTAGATGACTCCGGAATGGAGTTTTGAAGGCTCCAATAGCTCCGTATGGTAATTTTAGACTTAGGAGCGTGTACGTATATTGAATTGGAGGTCCGTAGGTCATTTCAGCATGAATTGACGAAAGTTGGAAAAATGGGAGATTTTGAAAAGTTTGACCGGGAGTTGACTTTATTGATGTCGGGGGCGGATTCCGGTTTCTGAAGTTGGAATAGGTCCGTACTATCAATTATAATTTGTATGCAAAATTTGAAGTCAATCGGAGTTAGTTTGGTATGAATCGGGATTAGTTTTGGAATTCGGAAGTTCATAAGTTTCTTAGGCTTGGATCGATGCGCGATTCGTTATTCTAGTATTGTTAGAGGCAATTTGAGGCTTCGAGTAAGTTCCTATTGTATTTTGGGACTTGTTGGTATGATTTGACAGGGTTTCGAGGGCTCGGATGAGTTATTTTTTAACGTGTTTGGTGTTTTGACATTGTTTTGAGCATAATCATATCCAAATGTTCATTTTTAGTTCTAGAGATCTAAATTCGATTTTGAAACTTCCGGGAGTTTAATAATGATTTATAGGAATGATCTGGAATGTTTGGTCTAATTTCATTAAGTCGCAATTGGGTTTTTACCGCGAAGCATGAGTTAATTATTAAACGAGTGAAGTTGGTATCGCATTGAGCAAATGAGCTCTGAATTGAGTTTCGATTGAACGACTAGGTTTGTATTATTATTTTTGACTCATAGGAACAAGAATCGTCGAATTCTGAGTTCGTATGATGGAGTTAGAGCCTTGTGAGTGAAAAAGAAATTGTTGGTGCAAGCAGGTTCTGGAGCGACCAGATTTGGCACTTTTAGTGATGGGACTCGGGCTTTTAGCGACTAGATTAGTGTTTTTATTGGGCAGTTTTTTTATAATTATTTCAACATTTTTGGAGCTAGGGAACTCGAATTTGTCGATTTTTGAGAGAATTTTTACCACAGGGATTGGGGTAAGTATTTTTGACTCGATTTTGATTATATTCCATGATTCCATCTTCGTTTTTAGTCTTTAATTTGGTGAATCAAAAGTGAAAATTTGGGGATTTTGTCAAAAATCCGAAAATATGAAATTCATTGATTTGGGAGTCAAATTGTACTCCGATTCGAACACAAATCACGTAATTGAACTCGTAGGATTATGGGATGTCGAAATCTACCCATTGTCTCGAGTTTGACCGAGCGAACCCGGGTATTGACTTTTGCGAAAAAATTAGCAATCGAACCTTTATGTTATGGAATTAATTTCTAATGCATTAATTGATATTATTAAGTTAATTTTGACTAGATTTGGATCGAACAGAAGTAAATTCTAAAGGAAAAGTTATGATTGTTTAAATTGTGGACTTTTAAGCGAGGTAAGTAACTTGTCTAACCTTGTATTGAGAGAATTTCCCCTTAGGAATTTTGTTAGAAAATGGAACCATCATAGAAGAAGGAAACCATGAAACTCTTATCTGTAACGAAGATGGCTACTACGCCTCCCTCTTCAAACTTAATGTGGGATCTCTCATAATCTCTTATTTTGGCTATATACATGCCTCATGCTTTTTATTAACCTGACGCTAGGATATTATCAAAAGTTATACGTTATTGGCAGTTGCATAGCAAACTGTACGTACTCGCATTATGTTCATTGTTAATATGTACTATTAAACTATGTTTAGATGTTCTTACAAGGAAATACATGTCTGTGGAACCCACTTAAATAAAAAGAAATAAAATAAAATGATAACAAATTTCAATGGGGCGGCTGAAATATAATTGCAAAATCAATTTGTGTAGTTGGTTTGTACGGTGCAACAATTTTTAAATTGTAACAAAGACTTGCAATTTGCAAGTTGCAGAACCATGCAATATGGTTGATTCAATATTTGGCAGGTTCTCCTATAAATAGGAGCTTCGTTCGTTCAGTTTAAACACACAAAAACAAAGAGAAGCAATAGAAGTTAGAGAGAATAATCCACAGATTGTAGTCTGTGAGATAAATAGTGAGTTCCACTAATATTGTGGTGAGGTATTTTAAATAAAGAGTGTAATTTCTTTCAAAAATTATAGTAGTCTCTTGACACTACTAAGTTGTAATATTATAGTAGTAATATTGCTCCGCTCGGGTATTGTATTTACCTCGTGAAAAGAGTTGGTGTCGTTGTTACTCTCTTGTGTCATTATTATTTTTCGTGGATATTATTTCTGGCCGGGATTATCATTTTTCCCAACAACGTGGTGTCAGAGCCATGGCGAATAATGGTCCACTATCATTTCAGTACCCCCGTCTCACAAAAGATAATTATGAGAAATGGTGTCTACGTATGAAAGCCATTCTTAGCTCTCAGGATGTATGAAAAATCGTAGTCAGAGGGTATGCAAAACCCTATAATGAGAAAGCTCTGACTCAAAATGAAAAAGAGGTCTTAACAAAGATGAGGAAGAAGGATCAACAAGCCATCACGCTTATCCACCAATGTTTGGATGATGCCATGTTTGAGAAGGTGGCAGATGCTGCCACCTCAAAGGAAGCTTGGGAGATTTTACAAAATTCTCTCTAAGGAGTTGACAAGGTCAGGAAGGTAAAACTTCAAACTCTAAGTTCTGATTTTGAAGTTTTAAAAATGAAAGAATTCGAATGCATTTCGGATTATTGTTCAAAAGTGAAGGCCGTTGTAAATCAATTAAGAAGATACGTGGAGGACATAGAAGATGTCCGTGTGGTAGAAAAGATTCTTCGCACTTTAACACCTAAATTTGATTTTGTGGTGTGTACTATTGAGGAGTCTAAATAATTAGACTCTATGATGGTAGAGTAATTGGAGGGCTCTTTACAGGCCCACGAAGAAAAGATCAAAAGGAGACAAGAAGTGCCATTGGAGCAACTTCTTAAAACTCAGGCATCTTTCAAGGATTATGGAGGTGAAACGAGCTATCGAGGGAATGGACAAAGACGAGGTCGTGGCGGTCATAGAAGAGGAAGAAGTAACGGTAATAACTTTAACAATGAAGTTAAAATCCACCAGACATTCAGAGGTCGTGGTCGTGGACATAGAGGAGGAAGAGGACGTGACTACTACCAAGAAAATAATACACAAAGGTATGATAAATCCAAAATTGAGTGTTATAATTGTCATATATTTGGCCATTACTCTTGGGAATGTTGTAGCAATGTTGAAGAAAAGGCTAACCTTGTTGACGACAAGAAATAAGAGGATGAGTCAACATTGTTACTGGCACTTAAGGAAGAAGACATGGATGATTCTAGCTCGTGGTATTTGGACAATAGAGCAAAACATCATATGTGTGGATGCAAAGACAAGTTTGTGGAGATCAATAAGTCGGTGAGAGGTAATGTGTCTTTTGGAGATACCTCAAAGATTCAAATCGAAGGGATAAGTACGATTCTAATCTCCTGTAAAAATGGTGGCCACAAGTTAATTCAAGATATTTATTATGTGTCGAAATTAAAAAGTAATATTTTGAGTTTGGGCCAACTTCTTGAAAAGGAATATGACATCCACGTGAAAAATATATATCTTTGGCTTAGAGATTCAAGTGGAATTCTAATTGCTAAAGTGCATATGGCAAAGAATAGATTATTTTCTCTGAATTTTAAAACAATTGATGCAAAGTGTTTGAAGGCTAATGTGCAAGATGAATCATGGTGTTGGAACATGCGATTTGGGCACTTGAATTTTGAAGCACTCAAATCAATGGGAGAAAAGAACATGGTACATGGGATAATAAATCAACCATCCCAATCAATTGTGTGAAGCTTGTCTTGTCGGAAAACATGCAAGGAGGAGTGTTCCAAAGGAGGCCATGTCAAGATCAACCAAATCGCTCCAGCTTGTTCACACTAGTGTGTGCGGGACAATCAATACACATTCCTTTGATAAAAGTAAATACTTTCTACTCTTCATTGATGACTTTAGTAGAAAGACTTAGGTTTATTTCTTGAACCAAAAATCTAAAGCTTTTGCTGCTTTTAAAAATTTCAAAGTACTTGTGGAAAAAGAAAGTGGCTATGAAATAAAAGCTTTAAGGTCCGATAGAGGAGGCGAATTCACTTCAAAAGAATTTAATGACTTTTGTCAATCTCATGGAATTCGTCGCCCTCTAACGGTACCTTATTCACCCCAACAAAATGGAGTTGCAGAGAGAAAGAAACGAACGATTCTTAATATGGCTAGATGTATGTTGAAAGCTAAAAGAATACCCAAGGAATTTTGGGCTGAAGCTATTTCTTGTGTAGTTTATTTGAACAACGGGTCTCCAACAAGGAATGTTAGAGATCAAACCCCTTAAGAAGCATGGAGCGGAATAAAGCCAAGTGTCAAGCACTTAAGAATCTTTGGGAGCATAGCATATGCTCATGTGCCATAGCAAGGGAGAGCGAAACTTGACGATCGAAATGTCAAGCATGTGTTTGTTGGCTATGATACGAGTTCAATAGGATACAAGTTATACAACCCAAGCAGAGGCAAGGTGGTGGTGAGTCGTGATGTTGAGTTTGATGAAGAATTGGCATGGAATTGGGAAGCTCAGGAAGAAACTTCATATGATTTTCTTCCATACTTTGGTGATGAAGAATAACCAGAGACCGTGGAACCGGTACAAGATGCAACTCCACCTCCTTCTCCAATCAATGTCGCATCTCCTTCTTCTCAACAAAGGTCAAATGAACAACCGCAACGGACAAGGAGTATTCAAGAGCTCTATGATGGCACGAAAGAAGTTACTAATTTTGATTTTTTATATTGTCTCTTTGATGATAGTGAACCAATAAACTTTGATGAAGCTGTTACAGACAAATGGTGGAGACAATCCATGGAGGAGGAGATCGAGTCAATAGAGAAGAACAACACTTGGGAGTTAACAACTCTTCCCAAGGCTCATCATGCAATTGGAGAAAAAATTGTATATAAGACAAAGAAGAATGCTGATAGAGATGTGGATAGATACAAGGCATGACTTGTGGCTAAAGGCTACAAGCAAAGGCAAGGCATTGACTATGAAGAAGTCTATACACCTGTTGCCCGCATGGAGATGATTCGTTTGCTGATCTCTTTGGCGGCGCAAATGAAGTGGAAGATTCATCAACTTGATGTCAAGTCAGCCTTCTTGAATGGCTATCTTGAAGAAGAAGTCTATGTTGAACAACCATTGGGCTTCGTGGTCAAAAACCATGAAGATAAAGTGATGAAGTTGCATCGACAAGTATTTTTAAGAAAATGGGTTTACTCGTTGTCTCTATGAACATGCTCTTTATTAAAGTTCATACTAATGGAGATATCTTGATTGTTTGTCTTTATATTGATGATCTTATTTTGACGGGTAATAACCTAAGTTTGTTTGAGGCTTTCAAGAAAGATATGTCCCGTGAGTTCGAGATGACAGACGTAGGGCTCATGTCATACTACCTGGGTCTAGAAGTGAAGCAGATGGAGGGTGGGATTTTTACCTCTCAATAAAGCTATACAAACGAGATATTGAAGAAGTTTAACATGCTCGATTGCAACCCCATGAACACACCGATAGAGAGTGGGAAAAGTTGTCTAAGTATGATGAAGGAGAAAAAGTGGATCCCACATTTTTTAAAAGTCTTGTGGAAAATTTGAGGTACTTGACTTGTACCAAGCCAGATATACTCTTTGCAGTTGGAGTAGTAAGCCGCTTCATGTAAGCTCCTACCTCCACTCATTTGAAAGTCACTAGAAGAATTCTTCGTTACCTAAAAGGTACGATTGATTTTGGGTTGTTTTATTCTTATTCCAGTGATTTCAACCTTATGGGATTTTGTGATAGTGATTATGCGGGAGATATTGATGATAGAAAAATCATAACAGGTTTTGTGTTTTTCTTGGGTGATTCTGTTATTTCGTGGAGTTTAAAGAAACAATCAATTGTTAGTCTCTCGACTTGTGAAGTTGAATATGTAGCAGCAACATCTTTTACATGTCATGTTATTTGGTTGAGAAGATTGTTGAAGGAGCTCAATTTATCACAAATTGAATCTACAAAGATTTGTATTGACAATAAATCCGCACAGGCACTCGCGAAGAATCCCGTGTATCATGATCGAAGCAAGCATATAGACATAAGGTATCACTTCATTAGAGAATGCATTGCCAAGAAAGAGGTTGAGCTCAAATATGTGAAATCTCGTGACCAAGTTGCAGATATTTTCACAAAGTCTCTCAAGCTTGAAGATTTTTAGAGATTGAGATCAAGTCTTGGAATGAAGAAGAAAAATTAAAATTAAGGGGGAAATTTGTGGAACCCACTTAAATAAAAAGAAAATGATAACAAGTTTCAATGGGGCGGATGGAACATAAATGCAAAACCAATTTGTGTAGTTGGTTTGGACGGTGCAACAATTTTTAAATTGTAACAAAGACTTGCAATTTGCAAGTTGAAAATTGCAAGTTGCAGAACCATGCAATATGATTGGTTCAATGTTTGGCAGGTTCTCCTATAAATAGGAGCTTCGTTCGTTCAGTTTAAATACACAAAAACAAAGAGAAGCAATAGAAGTTAGAGAGAATAATCCACAGATTGTAGTTTGTGAGATAAATAGTGAGTACCACTAATATTGTAGTGAGGTATTTTAAATATAGAATGTTATTTATTTCAAAAATTATAGTCTCTTGTCACTACTAAGTTGTAATATTATAGTGGTAATATTGCTCTGCTCGGGTATTGTATTTACCTCGTGAAAAGAGTTGGTGTCGTTGTTACTCTCTTGTGTCATTATTATTTTCTATGGATATTATTTCTAGGCGGGATTATTATTTTTTCCAACAACGTGGTATCAGAGCCATGGCGAATAATGGCCCACTATCTTTTCAGTACCCCCGTCTCACAAAAGATAATTATGAGAAATGGTATCTACGTATGAAAGCCATTCTTGGCTCTCAGGATGTATGGAAAATTATAGACAGCGGGTATGCAAAATCCGATAATGAGGAAGCTCTGCCTCAAAATGAAAAAGAGGTCTTGGCAAAGACGAGGAAGAAGGATCAACAAGCCATCACGTTCATCCACCATTATTTGGATGATGCCATATTTGAGGAGGTGGTAGATGCTACCACCTCAAAGGAAGCTTGGGAGATTTTACAAAATTCTCTCTAAGGAGTTGACAGGGTGAGGAAGGTAAAACTTCAAACTCTAAGTTCTAATTTTGAAGTTTTAAAAATGAAAGAATTCGAATGCATTTCGGATTATTGTTCAAAAGTGAAGGCTGTTGTAAATCAATTAAGAAGATACGGGGAGGAGATAAAAGATGTCCATGTGGTAGAAAAGATTCTTCGCACTTTAACACCTAAATTTGATTTTGTGGTGTGTGCTATTGAGGAGTCTAAAGATTTAGACTCTATGATGATAGAGCAATTGGAGGGCTCTTTACAGGCCCACGAAGAAAAGATCAAAAGGCGACAAGAAGTGCCATTGGAGCGACTTCTTAAAACTCAAGCATCCTTCAAGGATTATGGAGGTGAAAAGAGCTATCGAGGGAATGGACGAGGACGAGGCCGTGGTGGTCATGGAAGAGGAAGAAGTAACGGTAACAACTTCAACAATGAAGTTAAAATCCACTAGACATTCAGAGGTCGTGGTCGTGGACATAGAGGACGAAGAGGACGTGGCTACTACCAAGCAAATAATGGACATATGTATGACAAATCCAAAATTGAGTGTTATAATTGTCATAAATTTGGCTATTACTCTTGGGAATGTCGTAGCAATATTGAAGAAAAGGCTAACCTTGTTGACGACAAGAAAGAAGAGGCTGAGTCAACGTTATTGTTGGCACTCAAGGAAGAAGACATGGATGATTGTAGCTCGTGGTATTTGGACAATAGAGCAAGCAATCATACGTGTGGATGCAAAGACAAGTTTGTGGAGATCAATAAGTTGGTGAGAGGTAATGTATCTTTTGGAGATACCTAAAAGATTAAAATCGTATTGATAGGTACGATTCTAATCTCCTGTAAAAATGGTGGCCACAAGTTAATTCAAGATATTTATTATGTGCCGAAATTAAAAAGTAATATTTTGAGTTTGGGCCAACTTCTTAAAAAGGAATATGACATCTACATGAAAAATATGTATCCTTGCCTTAGAGATTCAAATGGAATTTTAATTGCTAAAGTGAATATGGCAAAGAATAGATTATTTTCTCTGAATCTTAAAATAATTGATGCAAAGTGTTTGAAGGCTAATGTGCAAGATTAATCATGGTGTTGGCACATGCGAGCGAGCCCGGGTGTTGACTTTTGGGTAAAATGTAGCAATCGAACCTTTATGATATGGAATTAATTTCTAATGTACTAATTGATATTATTTAGTCTATTTTGACTAGATTTGGATCGAACGAAGGTAAAATCTAAAGGAAAATCTGTGATTGGCTAATTGTGTATTGCTAAGCGAGGTAAGAGATTTGTCCAACCTTGTAGGGGGAATTTCCCCTTAGGATTTGTGTTGGTTGTGAAAATTGTGATATGTGAAAGCTGTGTACGCAAGGTGACGAGTGTGTACATGGGCTAAATGTGGAAATTTCCGGTTTTAGCTATGTAGATTTCTTCCATGCCTTAATTGAGTTATCCTATCATGTTATATTCGTCATCATTAGTCTATTTTTATATGTTCTACTTGTTGTATATCTTACTTGCTAATTGCTATACATATTTAGTTGAAGTTCTTGTTTCCCTTGTTCCGTATTCATTATTTAATCATTGGACCCTTTACTTGAAGTTGTTAAATTATGGATTATCTGGTTGTTGAAATTAGTATTGAGTTATAAAGGTCGTGATTCACATTAAGGTGAAGTGTTAAGTTGTGAAATTCTATGTTGTTGAATTATTCACTTCCAATTGTTATTGTTGAGATTGTGGGTACAATGTGGTTAGGCCTTGGGCTCCTTGTAAAAATTCTATTATTGTTGATTTCTTTTGGCAAGTTGTGATACTGGGCACTTGAGATGCGATCTGTGGTACATTGTGATATTGATACGCATGCGGTGAGATAAGGTGGGCTTGATACGCGTGGCTAGTAGGGGAACTACTAGAAGTCATGTGTTGTGATAAGGTAGGCTAAGCGCATGATGCTTTTTCGGGAAAATAATTTTTAAAACTAAATGTGAAAGCTTCCACGGTGATATAAGAAAATATTATGATTTATTTATGTGATTTGAGACTACGAGGCAGTACCTCGGTAGTGACTTTTGTTGGCATTTATCCATTTTTATCACATGCCCTTGGTTGTTGTTTCCTTAGCATATTATTAATTATTTTCTCTGCGCTGCATTAAATTGCTTTAGTTCCGTGTAGTCAACCTTGATATGCCATTTGTTGTTTACATTTCATTACTGCCATTATTACACTGCCTTATACTTGTTCAGTATTTTATTTATTCCAGTAGGGCCTTGACCTGACCTCGTCACTACTCTACCGAGGTTAGGCTTGGCACTTACTGGGTACCACTGTGGTGTACTCATGCTACGCTTCTACACATCATTTTGTGCAGATGTGGGCACTTCCTACCAGACCAGGCATTAGTGAGCTGAGTCAGTACGCAGAGACTTCAAGGTATACCTGCCAACATCCGCAGGCCTCGGAGTCCCCATTTACCTAGATTATTTTATTTCTAAACCTTTATTAGACTCTGATGTATATAGATGTTCAATATCACTTCATAGAGCTTGTGACTTGTATTTCGCCGGATTTTGGGAAATTATGTATATAGTAGTTGTTGGATTTTAAGACTTTGATTGTTATTTCAGTTATATTTTGCATGTTGTTAGGCTTACCAAGTCTTAGAGACTACGTGCCGTCACGACATCCTACAGAGGGGAATTTGGGGTCGTGACAAGTTGGTATCAGAGCCCTAGGTTCATAGGTGTTATGAGTCACAAGTAAGTTTAGTAGAGACGTCTGTACTTATCTTCGAGAGGCTATGGAACCGTTCGGAAAAGTTTCACTTCTTTGATTCCTTATTGTGTGAATTTGTTGACTTCGAAATTTTAAATCATTGTCTTTTTATTCTCTCACCGATGGTGAGGACACACACAACTGGATCTGATGATCAGACACCCGCGCCCCCTGCTATAGCCGCGAGAGGCCGGGGCCATGACAGAGGCTAAGGACGGCTATGTGGTGTAGCTAGAGCACCCGCACGAGCTGCTACAGAGGAGCTACCAGTAGCTCCAATTGGAGAGCAGGCACCTGAGACACCTGTTGCTACCCCTGCACTTCAGGAGACTCTCGCCTAGTTTTTTAGCATTTTGGTACTCTAGCTCAGGCTGGGTTGATTCCACTTGCTCCTGCCACATCTGAGGTCGGGGGAGGAACACAGAATCCCGTCGCCCATACCCCAGAGTAGCGGGTCTAGGTTGACCAAGTACTAAAGGTCATACCAGTACAGTCGGTTGTCCCAATTCAGCCCAAGGTTAGGGCAGCAACTTCCGAGGGGGAGCAACTCAAGCTCGAGAGGTACAAGAAGTACCACCCTACTACTTTTAGCGGTTTGGCGTCAGAGGATGCTCGGGGTTTGCTTGATGAGTGACACTATATCCTCCGTACTATGGGTATTGTGGAGTCGAGTGAGGTTGCTTTCACGACGCTCCAGACTAAGGGAGTGGCTTATCAGTGGTGGCGAGCATATGAGTTGTGTAGCTCGGCCGAGGCACTTCACTCACTAGGGCTTAGTTCTCAGATATGTTAGTGAGGGAGTTTGTTCCTCAGAGTCTCAGGGATGCATGGCGCGCAGAGTTTGAGCAGTTGCGATAGGGTGCTATGACCGTATTGGAGTATACAGTCTGATTCAGTGATTTGTCCATGCATGCACCAGCCTTGGTTGCTACTGTCAGAGAGCGAGTTTGTCGATTTATCGAGGGGCTCAACCCTGGTATCAGATTCAGCATGGCCCGAGAGTTGGATATGGACATCCCATACAAGCAAGTAGTGGAGATTTCTAGGAGATTAGAGGGTATGTTGGCCTAGTAGAGAGGGGAGAGGGAGGCCAAGAGGCCTCGAGACTTTGGCACATACAGTGGTGCTCGTGCCCCAGTTGTAGCCCATCATGGTAGGGGTTATCTGAGCTGCCCTGTTCATTCATCCCTTCCAGCTTCCAATGGCATTCTGGCTACTTCCAGGCCTCAGGTTCCTAATTATTCACCGCCATTGTCTAGTGCACATCCTGTGCAAGGTGCTTTCAGCGGTCAGTCCAACCGACTAGGTCCAAGCCAGTTCCAGCAGCCACGTCCTCCGAGAGCTTATTTTGAGTGTGATGATACTCGTCATATGGTGAGGGACTGCCCCAGACTCAGGAGAGGTGAACCTCTATAGACTATTCAGGCCCCATGTATTCCACAGGGTCCTTAGGCTTCTCAGGTTGTGGTTACCGCACCAGTGACCACTCCACCTACTCAGCCAGCTAGAAGTGGAGGTCAGGCAGGTAGGGGTTTCCCTAGAGGGGCAGGCCAGGCCAGGCCAGATATTATGCTCTTCCTGCTTGGGCTAAGGCAGTTGTATTTGACTAAATTATCACAAGTAGTATTCCGGTTTGTCATAGAGAGGCATCAGTCTTGTTTGATCCAGGCTCCACTTATTCCTATGTATCATCTTATTTTGCTTCATATTTGGATATATCTCGTGATTCTTTGAGTTCTGTTGTCTATGTGTCCACGCCTGTGGGATATTTCATTGTTGTTGACTGTGTGTATCGGTCGTGTTTAGTTATTCTTGGTGGTTTTGAGACTAAAGCCGATTTATTGTTGCTCAGTATGGTAGTTTTTGATGTTATCTTGGGTATGGACTGGTTGTCGCCCTATCATGCTATCCTTGATTGTCACGTCAAGACGACGACGTTAGCTATGCCAGGTTTGCCGCGATTGGAGTGGAGGGGTACTTTAGACTATGTTCCTAACAGGGTGGTGTCTTTCCTTAAGGCACACTAGATGGTCGGTAAGGGATGTGATGCGTATCTAGCCTATGTGAGAGATGTCAGTATTAATACTCCTACCGTTGAGTCAGTTCCGCTAGTGAGAGATTTTTCAAATATATTTCGATCTTCCAGGCATGCCGCCTTACATGGATATCGATTTTGGTATTGATTTTCTACAAAGCACTCAGCCCATTTCTATTCAACCATATCGTATGGCCCCAGCAGAGTTGAAGGAGTTAAAGAAACATATGCAAAAGTTACTTGATAAGGGTTTCATTCGACCAAGTATATCGCCTTGGGGTGCTCCGGTCTTGTTTGTAAAGAAGAAGGATGGTGATACTAGGCACTTGAGGTGCGATCTGTGGTACATTGTGATATTGATACGCATGCGGTGGTATAAGATTTTGTGGTTGAAACGCATGCGGTGAGATAAGGTGGGCTTGATACGCGGGGCTAATAGGGGAACTACTAGAACTCATGCTGTGTAATAAGATGGGCTAAAAAATGGGATGTTATTTTGAGAAAATAATTTTTAAAACTAAATGTGAAGGCTCCCTGGTGATATAAGGAAAGATTGTGATTTATTTATGTGATTTGAGACTACGAGGCGGTACCTCGATAGTGACTCTTGTTGGTATTTCTCCATTTTTGCACCTGTCCTTGGTTGTTGTTTCCTTAGCATATTATTAATTGTTTTCTCTGTGCTGCAGTAAATTGCTTTAGTTCCATGTAGTCAGCCTTGATATGTTATTTGTTGTTTAAATTTCCTTACTGCTATTATTACACTACCTTACACTTGCTCATTCTTTTATTTATTCCAGTAGGGCCTTGACCTGATCTCGTCACTACTCTACCGAGGTTAGGCTTGGTCCTTACTGGGTACCGCTGTGTTGTACTCATGCTATGCTTCTGTACATCTTTTTGTGCAGATCTAGATACTTCCTACCAGACCATACATCAGTGAGCAGAGTCAGTACGCAAAGACTTCAAGGTATATCTGTCGGCGTCCGAAGGCCTCGGAGTCCCCCTCTACCTAGATTATTTTATTTCTTATCCTTTATTAGACTCTGATATATAGAGATGTTTAGTATCACTTCATATAGCTTGTGACTTGTATTTTGCCGGGTTATGGGCAATTATGTATATAGTAGTTGTTGGATTTTAAGACTTTGAATGTTATTTCAGTTATATTTTGCATGTTGTTAGGCTTACCTAGTCTTAGAGACTAGGTGCCGTCACGACATCCTACGGAGGGGAATTTGGGGTCGTGACAATTCCAATCAAGCCCTTTTTGTCATATTCATAATTCCTAAGCATAGAAACTACCTCAGAGATCATCTCCCTCGAACCATCAACACTGGAAACGCCGATTTGATCCTGAAGTCGCAACACACAACCATCTTTGATAACTTCCTCTTAGGTTCCATCTCACAACGCCGTGCCCAGAGGAAAACAAATGAAAACCAACATGCCGATGAGCCTAAATGCATTCAATCAAGGACGGCGACGCCACAATATTAACAAGAGTTCCACCAAATTCGAAAATATCAAATCTCGACCGTAGGCAACACCAACACTGGGCTAAAATGACAGAACACCCCTCCACAAGGTGACAATAATAGCCCACTCGAATACGCAGGGAGAAACATCATGAACCACATCTGCAGTACCATTACAACTCCTCGATGCCCAATTGATAACGAGCGCTCAACGTCGTATAAGAATGAGTATGAAGGAAATGAAGGCATAAGCTTCTATGGAACCAAACCGCACGATGATGAATCAAGAAGAGAAGTGCTCCTAACAGGCCTGTAGCCTCTCAAAGATAAGTACAGACATTTCTGTACCAATCCGCAAAACTCTACTAGACTCGCTCATGATCGTAATATCCAAGTGAACCTAGAGCTCTGGTACCAAGCTGTCACGACCCAAAATCCACTATAGGTCGTGATGGCGCCCAACGTTGCCGTTAGGCAAGCCAACGGTGAACTATCAGCTTAATTATTCATTTTATTATTTTTAAAATTATGAATATTATAAGATAGAGAGATCAATGTAATAAAAATAGTAGGTACGTACAATTTCAATAGAAAATAAATTAAAAGTGTGTGAATGTAAGCAATTGTACACAAATTCTAGAACACCCCAAAATCCGGTATCACAAGTGCATGAGTATCTACTAGGAAGTACAATAACAATACATTATCTGTCTTGAATACAAGTTTAAAAAAATGTAAATAACTCTGATAGAGACTCTGTATGCTACGGATCGTAACATGGGATGCAACTATGTGTGCTGCGAATCGTGTACTGTGAATCGTGGCATGGAATACAGCTCACCAGAGAGTCCCCTCAACAGCTGCGCCTCCGCGCCCAAGTGACCATCAAATGAACCTGTCAAGTCCTGCACATTTAGTGTAGAAGTGCAGCATGAGTACGTAAATCAACATGTACCCAATAAGTATCTAGCCTAACCCCAAAGAGGTAGTGAGGAGGGGTCGACATTGACACTTACTAGTAGTCCAGTAAATCGAATATAATAAAGTAGGCAAATATGAAACATAGTAGGTAACAATGAGTACAGGTATAGGAAAATAATACGGTCTACAGCTGAACAATGAACACAAAGTCCTCAAATACCGGATACCTCTCAAATGGAGTACGTAATGGTCAACACCAAATCAACGGTGACACCTCAAGTTTGGGAAAATTCATGAATACACGGACTTCTTATCAAGTATTTCGCATGATTATGCCGATACGAGCGGCCCGATCCCATAAAAGTGGTTTTATAGAAATGTCGAGGCGAACGACCCGATCCCATAAGAATATGATACATGATGATGCCAAGATGAACGTCCCGATCCCATAAGAATATGATACGTGATACTGTCGAGGTGAACGGCCCGATCCCATAAGAGTGTGTTACAATATCCTACCGAGGCGAATGACCCGATCCCATAAGAGTGTTGCAGAGGCGTTCAGCCCGATCCTATTAGAGTGTTTTTATAGAAATGCCGAGGCGAACGGCCCGATCCCATAAGAATATGAAACTTTTATGGGTCTTTGACCCCACTCACAAATATACGTGTGAGTTACGAGATTCAAGAAAAACTTTCCGATGGATACGTACAATGCGGGAGAAATCCGTAAGGGAAGTACAATTTCTACGGCTAACCAAGTAGCTCGTCAAATAGTTAAATAGCGAGTATGATACTCTACGCGAGTCTAATCTCATGATAAATGTAAATTAAAGCATTTAAACATGTAAGAAGGACTCAAATAGTACAATTTAAGCATGGCGTGAGTCTAAGTCTTCCCGGACATAATCAGAAATCCTAGCATACGCACGGACGCTCGTCACCTCATACGTGCATATCTCCCACAACATGTAGCGCATAAGAATATAACACATACGGGGTAATTTCCTCCTCACAAGATTAGACGGGAGACTTACCTCGCTCTGAAGTTCCATAACCGGCTCCAACACTTCTCTAACAGCTTAAACTGATGCCCAACGATCCGAAACTAGTCAAACAATCATGAAAACCAATAAAAATAAACTCCAACATCATAATTAATTACTTTATAATAATTCCCAACTCCGGTCGAAAAGTCAACAAAGTCAACCCTCGCACTCACATGCCCGGATTCCGAAAATATTTGAAGATAAACATTACCCATAACATTACGAACTCAAATATATAATTTATTCCAAATTCCATGCACAATTTTGTGGTCAAAAGCAAAAAATACCCAATTCGAGGTTTTCTCTTAAAATCCCACAATTTTCATAAATATTCATGTTTTAATCCACTTATAAATCATGTATTTAACTCACAAGGTTTAGATGTCACTCACCTCAAGTTTGATGATGAACATGGCTCTCCAAAATCGCCCCAAATCCGGCTCCCATGGAAGAAATAAAGTGTAAATTAGCCAAACCCCCGATTTAAACAAGTCTGCGCAGAATTACCTTCTTCGCGATCGCGGAAAACGTCTCGTGATCGCGAAGGCTAAAATGCCACTGCCCCAAAAGCCTTCTTCGCGTTCGCGGCCTTGAGGTCGCGTTCGCGATGCATCATTGCCCGACCTTCCGCGTTCGTGATCCCCAAGTCGCATTCGCGTAGGCCAAAGGCCTCCTGCCTCGTTTCCTCCATTTTCCTCCTCGCGATCGCGGTTGGCCTCCGCGTTCGCGAATCACTGCCAGACCAACCTACGCGATCGCGGACCCATCTTCGTGTTCGCATAGGGCAATCGGCTTCCCCTCCAATTTTCGTTCTTCGCGATCGCGAGACAATCTTCGTGATCGTGATCGCGAAGCACACCAGCATACCAACAGACCAGCAGTTCCAGCCAAGTTCCAACATGCACCGAGTGGTCTGAAACACACCCGAGACTCACGAGACCCCGTCCAAATGCACCGCTAAGTCTATAAACACATTGCGTACCTACCCGAAGCCCCGAAACACATAAAACAACATCGGAATCAAGAATTGTACCTCAAATCCTCATTAATCAACTTCTAAGCTTCAAACTCATTTCAACCAACTCCGAATGCGTCGACATATACTTAGACAACTCGAAATCATACTAAAATTTATGTACAAGTCACAAATCACGGTGCGAGCCTATTCCAAGTCTCAGAATCCCAAACGGACATCGATAACATCAAAATCTACTTCAAATCAAACTTATGAAATTCTAAAACTTTTAAAATGCTAACTTTTTAAAATAAGCGTTGAAATGCTTCCGGACTACCCGATACCCAACCCGAACATACGTCCGAGTCCGAAATCATCATACGAACCTATTGGAACCTTCAAATCCCGATTCCAAGGTCGTTTACTCAAAAGTCAAACCATAGTCAACTCTTCCAACTTAAATCTTCCGAATTGAGAATTTTCCTTCCGTATCAACTTTGAACTCCCAAAATTCAATTCCGACTATACATACAAGTCATAAAACATGAAGTGAAACTACTCAAGGTTTCAAACCGTCGAATGACGTACTAGAGCTCAAAACGACAGGTCGAGTCGTTACAATCAACAACCATAGACGGCATTGCCCACCGTTATAAACTATCACCACTTTCCTCAATCACAACCACAACTACCACCACCACCCATCACTATTAATTATTATCACCCACCACCATCATCCTCAACCATAATTGCTATCACTACCAATCATCACTAGCTACTACCCAGTACCACAACCATCAACCAAAAGCACCACCAACCACTGCCTCTAGTCGGCATTCACTAGCACCACTGTTAGCCATCACCACTACTAACTACCATAGTTTAAAAATATATATTTTATTGATAGAATGTGTATCATATCGTGATACACATCTTAATATTCAGATGTGTACTCAGATTCAGATACTTTAATCTTAATGCACATCTTGATATTCAGACGTGTATTAAGATTCAGATATCTTGATCTTAAAAAAAATAAATGATACTTAATCTACGTCAAGTGTCTTCAACTTGACACTCTAATAAAACTGAAGAAGTGAAAGTCACTTGACAGTTGACTGTGTAAGAAACGGAGCAAAAAGTCAGGGCTTTGTAAGTAAGCAAGCATTCTGCTACGCTAACTTCAAGTTCCTTCTCTTCCTTTTTTTTTCAAGTTACGATCAGAACGATGACATTCTAGGAAATCCAAACCTCCGAATCTGTTGGATATAAACTTCGACCGCAAAGACGGCTGCAGTAGCGCCGCCAGTAAAGCTTGTGTTGATTTGACTCTTGAGCATCACAGGCTCCGTCCATAGCAGTGATAAGAGAGAATAATGTTTAAAAAATGTGCAACAAAATATGTATCTGAAGATTCGGCTAATTTCACAGTCGTCGATATTCATCTTAGAAATTTTTTCGAAAGCTCATTTAATACAATGTATTAGATCAAGTCTTTCTGGAATTATAAATTCAGGTTTGCGACACAACTCACAAGGTGCAATAGTTTTCTTGCGTTTTCAATTATACGTGATGGTCGTTGGTCGGTATTCATTTTCAATTAAAGTTTTCCTTCATAATTCAATCATGTTTTAATATTCTAGCATTATCTTGGTCATTTTTATCGTTGAAAACGTTTCAATCTTTCAAAGAGCTAATTTTTTTTCTACTCTGAACTCACTGTTAATTAAGAAAACCAGAGTCTTCTACTAGTTGACCCAATCATCTATACATGGTAATGCTGATAAATCTTAGTTTATTTCAAGATCTTAATTAAATTAGTAAAGAAACTGATACTATCAGAAGGTTCCTGAAAACATTGATTGGATCTTTCACGACTTCCTTTTTTTGTAAATATATTTACCCTTGAAAACGGATAACAATTGAATTTATACGCGGTTTTAAGGATATGTAGATTAATTCAATACAAGTGATCAATGACATTAAATTAAGCAAATAAAAGACGTAATAAATGATCAAACCAATGATAAGAGTGATCCCGAGCGCGGTTAATAGTTTAACAAGAAACTGCATTTGGTACCGAGCTTGCACTTATGAATAAAAAATAAGAACTTTGAATAACGTTCTGAAAAACTAGAAGTAAATTGCCTCGTTATGCGTGTTCCAATGTCCTTGATGAATAATAAGCTTCCCCTTTATATAGTGAGAGGGTTTTACCCTAAGTACAATCCTAAGAAAGGTAAAAATCTTCTGTTTCGCTAATCACTGATTTCCTGCCGATACGGGCCGAGATTCACGCTGTGATATCCGGTTGGGAGCA
Source organism: Nicotiana otophora (assembly GCA_000715115.1). Lineage (NCBI taxonomy): Eukaryota > Viridiplantae > Streptophyta > Magnoliopsida > Solanales > Solanaceae > Nicotiana > Nicotiana otophora. The sequence continues at coordinate 30,472 of AWOL01S0097613.1, forward strand.
GACATCACGGCCCTTTATTAGTCGTGTGTGGTTGTTTGGTAATGCTCTCCGAAGTCTCGGGGCTCGAACCGGACCCGGAGGACGTAGACCCGATGCCCCCGGGGGCGGGTATTTTGCTCGAGCCCTAATACGAGGAGCTCTTCACTCCGATACTGACTCCTTACGGTCATGTCCCTGCTCCGTTTATCTCACCGTGAAACAGAGGTGCTTAGTGGGCTCGGTTTTACCCGTATACAGATAGTTCCTTCATTTCTCAGAGAGTAGGCTTGCCGAACGATAGGAAACGATAGATGGTTTTGGTTCATTCCTTCGTATGCTACGATGAGTGAACTGAAACGTCCCATCAGTCGCGTCGTTCTGACTTCGGACACGTGTCGCTCTCCGGATGGTTACCTACGAATGCAAAACGTCGGTTGTTTCCCTATAAAATCTACCTCCCCTTGTTCTTTTTCCACTTTTCGACTAAATTGTTATCTTCGAGCTTTCCAGCCATCATCAAACCTTCTTCAAACCTTCATATATTCATCCTTGTTCTTCAATCTTCATAGTGATTTCCAGATTTTCTCCAGACTTTCTTTAAATCTTCATACCTTGTTCTTCATCTTCAAAATCCGTTTCTCCGGAACTTTGCGTTCTTTCCTCAAATTTTCAAACCTCCCCTAGATGACAATGGTCAAAACATAGAAAATTGTTCCTCAACCAATTGCCTCTTCATCTTCTCAACCGGCCGCTGGTACCGAAGCGGTTGCCCCTGAAGTGGTCGCCCTCGAAACGGCTTCGCCCGATGTGGTTGCTAACGAACCGGCCCCGGATCCCTCTTTGAAAGCGTTCATTCCTCGGGGTTGCTCAATTGAAGATGACTTTAAAGTCGATAAGGCTTCGCGCAAACAGGACCGGGGCGAAGGAGTCTCGAGGTACATATGCTCCGTGATTGAAGACGTTCTTCCCATAGTTTGTAAAGACTTCAATTGGGAGGGCAAGGACGTAGTAGTCCCCGGGCCTGAGGACGTCGTTACTACTCACGTGGAGGGGTACTTAAGTATTTACACTTACCCCTTCACACTAGGCCCGGTGGACCCGATCATTCTGGACTTTTGCAAGAGGTATGAGGTGTACCTCGGGCAAATCCATCCGTCGTTGTAGAGGATCGTGATCCTCCTCCGCTACTTCGTGAACAAAACCGAATCTCGTCGGTTCACGATCGACCACTTGCTTTGATTATATAGTACCCGGATGTTCTGAGAGGTACTGATCAAGCTTACTCGCCAGGCCAGCAAGGCCCCTATTTTGAGCATCGATGAAGATCAAGATCGGGGCTGGCAGGGACGCTTTGTCCGAGTGAAAATCGAGGATTTTATCCCCTCCGAATACATGTCATTCCCTGAGAAGTAGAATGTGTCTCGTAAGTGCAATCGCTCTTTGAACGTCAAAATTCATTTTTTTAAATTTCTTTCTTCTAATTCATGTCTGTGGTTGTGCAGCTGTCACCCGGGTTTTAAATGCAGTTCCCCGGCTAAAAGAATTGGATCGAGGGCATATGTACTCAGATGTCTTACATCGAGCGCACATGGCGCGGACTCTCGAAAGGCCAATAGGAGGCCCGTTCTCATGGTAAGGCCTCTTTCTGAATAGCCAATACCATGTATGTATCTTTTATTATGCTAACTCCTTTCCCTTTTTATTATTGTAGGTTTGCCTAAGACCACCAAACTTAGGCCATCGGAAGGGAACAAAGATGCGCCCCCGTCCGTTAATCCCTCCGTTGCCGCCACGGAGGAAAAAAATAAAAGGAAGAGACAACCTTCGGGCTCCGAGGTGAAGAAACCAAAGAAAAAGGTGCTCTGCAAGCCTGGGGGGCTCCAGTTCCAAGGTGCTGGATTCTAACTCCCTTCTCCGGCTTAGGGACGAGCCGGAGGATGAACCTATTTTTGTTATCCACGGGACAACTTATCCCGAGGAATTTGAGGAATCCGAGGGGGAGACTCGTGAGATCGACCCCTCTCTGACTCAAAATATCGAAGTGGATACCCGGGGTGAAACTTCCCACGATGCCGGCTCCGTTCCAAAGGAGGAGCCCGATATGACTGAGATCTTAGGGATGCCCTCCTACACTAAGTCCATGCTCGAGGAGGCCCAGGCGAGAAAGGAGAAGTATAATGAGGGGGCCCATGGTGCGGACGATCCCTTTATCTCCTTTTTCGATGGTGTGGATTCGTCTGCTTTAGAAGACTTATCCGGGCTGGGCGACCTGGAAGTTCCAAAGAAGGACACATCCTCAAAAGCTGACGGGCCAAGCTCGAGCTCGAAACTGACCAACCAGTTCCCTTCTGTAAGTGTGGACCCCGATCGCAAGAGATCGATTATATTGATCATCTCGGAGGATGCTCGGGTTTTATTCGCTCATGTGTGTGTAGCTTGCTACCTCCGATGCCTGGTGACCGAGGAGGACCAGGAAAAAATGAATGAGGTGAACGTGTCGTGCCTTTTCAATGAGGCGCAGCAAGCGCTGAACCGGGTAAGGCATTGTTACTTCCCATCGATCTATTGTTATCTGTGTTTGATGTTTCTTATGTTTTTCGCCTTTTTGCAGCCTAGGTACTTCACCACGAGAGTTTCCTTCGGTACCGAGTTGAGGTCAATCAACTTAAACACGAGATCAAGGAGCTTTCCCAAAAAAGGGACATGTACAAGCTTCTTAGCGAGCAGCAATGGGGGTCGCCAAGAACCTCCAGGCCGAGCTGGATGAAGCTCAGAAAGAAGCATCGGCCTAAAGGCAAGAGCACGCCAACTTGGCGGAGAAGATAAAGGTTTTTGAAGTTAGAAACGAGGGTCCGGTCGTAGAGGCTAACAAGAATACTTCACAGGTTAAGCAAAAGATCGACCAGATCGACCAATTCCACAAGGAGATGGACAAGGTCCAAGTAATGGCCAAAGGGTGGAAAAGCAAGATGGAATTGCTGGCCTCAGAGAGGAGGCCGCCCAGGCTAAGCTGTCTTCAGTGGAAGTTCAACTTCAGGTGGCGAAGGAGAAGGCAGATACACGGGCTCAGACAAAATAAGGATCTCCGAGCATAACTGGGCTTGGCCATCGCTGAACGGGATGCCCTTGGTAAGGAGCTCGAAATAATGAGGTCCATGTTGGAGATAACCTTGGCCGATGCTAACGAGATGGTGGCCCAATACATGGCCGATGTTGAAGCGAATGAGGCCCGCCTAAAGACCACTGTTGAGTACGTAAGGCGGGTATCCCAAAAGGATACCCTCGAAGAAATCCATGCCCGAGGCTGTGACCTATCTACTGAGATCGAGGAGAAAAAAATACTCGAGATCGAGGGCAAAAATCTAGCTGAACCCCAAGGTGAAAAGGGCTTTGTGGTCTCTGAAGAATTCGAAGGCCCCGACGATTCTGGTGATGAGTCAGGCTCTGGTGAAGATCAGGCATAAATGCCTTAGGATTTTTTAGTTTTTGTATCCTGTACATATTTTTTGTTGAGGCCGTTTTTGTTGGGACTTTGTAAAGATATTCTGTAATCTATGAAATTTTTCCCTTTTGGCAATTTTCAAGTTTCTATTATCTTAGCATCTTTTTACAATTGCAAATATTTCTAATGCCTTAGCACAGAATCGAACGTAGTAATAATTCATTTTTCAGAGATCCAAACAAAACCTGACCTCCTAATAGGATTTGTGCCTTAGGGTTCCGATAACCCGAGCCACCCAAACGTATTTCAGATGACAGTCCCCGAGTAGGGGTAGCCCTTTGGGCTCGGATAGGAGCGTCCCTTGGGATCGATTGTCCCGGGGTAGGAATAGACCTTAGGCTCTATACTTTTAAGAAGCAAAAGTGTGTAATAGCAAGGTAAAAACTTCCTTTCATTTCTATGTGTAACGTATAAGATTGGAAGCGTGTAAAAGCTTATATCATGGCTAAGGTGGTCTACGCGGGCACAGTTCACTTTGACCGTTTGACCCATACAATAAATCCTAACCACTGAGCCTAAACTATTCATGCACAAAGTTTCCTTCCTTCCTTGCTAAGAAGCTTGACCCGAGGGTGATGGCCCTCAGTATTCGAGTTTGATCTTGAGAGGGATCGGATGTTGTTGATGAGACCATTAATTCTGATTAAAAACAAGTGTTCAATTCTAAGTTAGCACGATTTACTGGCGCCTCGTTAAAAACCTTGCCAGAAAACCCATTTGGGACAAAACCGGTTCAAGAGAAAAAGAGTGCAACACGTGCTTTCAGACCTAACAGTCATATTCTCTCTTTTGGTTGTTTCCTGAAAGTGTTAGTTCGATTCGTAATATTAAAAAAGGGTGAATGATATCATACCTTAGTAGTAGTACTACTTTAAGTACGTCATGTTTCACTTGTTTGGTAACTGTGCACCGTTTCCTGCTTCGAGTTTGTACGAACCCTTACCGGTAATCCCGATGACTCGATATGGTCCTTCCCAGTTCGGTCCTAGCTTCCCTATGTTCGAGTTTCGGGTGTGTAGTGTTACTTTTCTTAACACCAAGTCCCCGACATTGAAGTGTCGGAGGTTGGTTCTTAGGTTGTAATATCTTTCTATCCGCTGCTTTTGGGCGGCCAACCGACTAGGGTGGCCTCGCGCCTCTCGTCCAATAGTTCCAGGCTCGTGCTCATGACCTCACCATTCGATTCTTCGGTCGCATATCGTAACCTGAGGCTCGGTTCTCCCACTTTGACCAGTATTAATGCTTCGGCACCATAGATTAACGAAAACGGAGTGGCCCTGGTACTAGATTTTGAGGTCGTGCGGTATGCCACAAGACTTCGGGCAGAATTTCCTTCAATTTCCCTTTGGCATTGGTCAACCTTTTCTTCAGGTTTTGAAGTATGGTTTTGTTTGTAGACTCTGCCTGTCCGTTCCCACTAGTGTGATAGGGTGTTGACAAGATCTTTTTGATCTTATGGTCCTCGAAAAATTTGCTTACCTTGTTGCCGATGAATTGCTTCCCGTTATCGCATACTATCCCGGTTGGTATTCCGAACCGGCATATTATGTGGTCCTGATGAAGTCGACGAATTCTTTTTCCCGGAACTTCTCGAACGCTTGAGCTTCGACCAACTTAGAAAAATAGTTAGTCATAAACAGTATGAATTGAGCCTTACTAGGTGCCCATAGCAGGGGACCGACAATGTCCATTCCCTACTTCATGAATGGCTAAGGTGACAAGACTGAATGTAGCAGCACTCCGGGTTGATGAATCATTAGTGCATGCTTCTGGCAGCTGTTGCATTTCTGTACAAAGTCCTTCGCATCTTTCTCCATGTAGATCCAGTAATAGGTGGCTCTGATTATCTTGCGAACCAAAGATTCTGCCCCTGAATGGTTTTCGCATGTGCCTTCATAAACTTCCCTCAAAACATATTCGGTGTCTCCCGGCCCCAAGCATATGGTGAGTGGGCCATCAAACGTTCTTCTGAATAGAGTACCTTCGGATAGGCTAAACCTGGCCACCTTCGTGCGCAGAGCTCTCAATTCTTTAGAATCCGAGAGCAGCTTCCCAGTCTTCAGGTAGTTTATATACTTGTTTCTCTAGTCACAAGTTAAACTTGTTGAGTTTATTTCGGCATGGTCTTCTTCCACTACCGATTTTATGAGTTGTACGACCGTTCCTAAGTTGAATTCATCATCATCGACCGATGACGCCAAGTTGGCCAGAGCATCGGCTTCGCTATTTTTGATCTCGGGGTACGTGTTGTAAGGTCTATTCCTTGAATCAATGCAGTGTTACCTGTAATTTGTCCAAGTACCTTTGTATTCGTTCCTTTTTTACTTTGATTGTCCCATTGACTTGATTTACTACAAGGAGGGAGTCGTACTTAGCTTCGACCACTTCGGCCCCCAGGCTTTTAGCCGATTCGAGACCCGCAATCATGGCCTCATACTCGGCCTCATTGTTACTCAATTTTACAGGTCTAATAGATTTCCTAACTACATTACCCGTAGGCAGCTTCTACATGATGCCGAGTCCGGACCTCTTTGCGCTCGAGGCACCATCCGTAAAGAGGGTTCAAATTCCCGAAAAAGTCCCCGAGGTTAACAACAATTCCTTTTCGACTTCAGGTATATTAAGTCCGGCGTGAAGTCGGCCACGAAATTTGCCAAAATTTGAGAATTTATGACTGTTCGAGGTCGATATTCAATATCATACACGCTAATTTCTATGGCTTATTTGGCCAGCTGACCCGAGAGCTCGGGTTTGTGCATTATATTCCTTAGTGGGTAAGAAGTTACGACACATATTGGGTGGTATTGAAAATATGGTTTTAACTTTCTGGAGGCGCTTAGCAAAGCGAGCGCCAATTTTTCTAGGTGAGGGTACCTTGTTTTGGCCTCGCCTAGAGTTCTACTAATATAATAGACAGGAAATTGCATACCTTCCTCTTCCCGGACTAAGACTACTATTATCTCGGATACTGCCAAGTACAAGTACAACTGCTCGTCCGCCTTCAGAGTATGGAGCAAGGGTGGACTCAAAAGTTACCATTTGAGTTCTTCCAAAGCTTGTTGGCACTACGGGGTCCATGAAAAGTTATTCTTCTTCTTCAATAACGAGAATAACCGATGGCTCTTATCGGAGGACCTTGATATGAATCGTCCCAGGGAGGCTATGTGCCCAGTTATCCTCTGAATGACCTTGACATCGTCCACCACGGTGATATCTTCTATAGCTTTGATTTTGTTGGGATTGATCTTGATCCCTCGGTTGGACACCATGAATCCAAGAAACCTCCCGGATTTGACCCCGAATGTGTATTTCTCCGGGTTTAGCTTCATATTGTATCTCTTTAGTATGTTGAATATTTCCTGCAAATGTTTCAAATGGTCCTCTACTCGCAGGAACTTAATTAACATGTTCGTCAATGTAAACTTCCATTGATTTTCCTGTTTGTTCTTTGAACATCCAGTTTACTAGGCGTTGATAAGTTGAGCCAGCATTTTTTAATCCGAACGGTATCATGTTATAACAATAGGTGTCGCACTTAGTGATAAAAGAAGTTTTTCCTTTATCGCCCGAGTCCATCCGAATTTGGTTGTACCCAGAATAGGCGTCTAGAAAGCTGAGTATCTTGTGCCCGACCGTTGCATCGATCATGCGATCGATATTAGGCAAAGAAAAAGAATCCTTGGGGAAGGCCTTGTTCAAGTCTTTATAATCTACACATATTCTTAATTTATTTCCCTTTTTAGGCACTACTACAACGTTAGCCAACCAATCCGGGTACTTAACTTCCCGAATAGAACCTATTCTAAGGAGCTTAGATACCTTGTCTTTGATGAATGCATTCTTGACTTGGGACTGAGGCCTTCTTTTCTATTTAACCGGGTAGAACTTTGGATTCAAGCTTATCTTATGAGTGGTTATTTCTGGTGGGATCTCTGTTATGTCTAAATGGGACCAAGCAAAACAATCTACGTTAGCTATAAGGAATTCAATGAGTTTTTTTCTGATCCCAAGAGTTAACACCGTACCCAGGTATACCTTCCAATCGGGCAAGTGTTCGATCAATATGATTTGCTCTAACTCCTCGACTGTCGATATGGTGGCATCATAATCATCAAGGGCGATGAACGACCTGGGAACTCCATAGTCATCATCCTCGCCTGCCTCTAGCTTCTCCAGTTCGGTCGGAACCTGTGTCGGTGATTGCTGTTTAGTTTCTTCCTTCCTATTCGACTTTGGGTTCTTTGATGCCGAGAGTGAGGACATTGGGATCACCTTATCGACCGCGAACATTTCTTTTTCGACCGGATGCTCTCCGTAAAATGTCGTGATCCCTCCCGGTATGGGGAACTTCAATGCCTGGTGTAGTGTCGCAGATACTGCCCTTATGTTGTGAATTCATGGCCTTCCGAATAGAGCATTATATCTCATATCCCCCTCAATCACGTAGAACTTCATTTCGTGAATGGTTACGGTGGTGTTCATTGAAAGGGTTATCTCCCCTTTAGTAGTTTCACATGCCATGTTGAATTCGTTTAAAACCCGGATTGCAGGCACTATTTGGTCTCGTAGACCCAGCTGTTCTACGACCCTCGATTGATGATATTGGCCGAGCTATCTCGATCAATTAACACACGCTTAACTCGAGATTTATTTATGAGTACATATATTACCAGTGCATCGTTATGCAGTTGTGCGATGCCTTCAGTGTCCTCATCGTTGAAAGAGATGGTCCTCTCCGGCATGTAATCTCGGGTTCGTTTTTCCCTTGTAATGGACACCTTAGTGCGCTTTAGCATTGGCCCTTGAGGGACGTCGATTCCACCAATGATCATGTTAATGACGTGTTGAGGTTCCTCTTACTCGGTCTATTTGTTGGAGTCCCTATTCCTGAAGTGATTTTTGGCTCGATCACTCAGAAATTCTCGGAGGTGCCCGTTATTGAATAAACGGGCCACTTCTTCTCTCAGTTGTTGGCAGTCTTCAGTCCTGTGGCCGTGAGTTCCATGATATTTACATATCAGGTTGGGGTCTCTTTGGGCAAGATCGGACTGCAATGGCTTAGGCAACTTAGTATCTTTGATGCGTCAGATGGCAGATACGATGCCAGCAATATTGACGTTGAAGTTGTATTCCGATAACCTTGGTGCCTCCCTGGCCCCTAGCGACATGTCGAAACCATTTTTACTCATGAGTTTCCGGCTATTATGTCCTCGATCGCTGCTTTTTTCACTCCTCACAGGGTTACATCCGGACCCGCTACCTCTTCGATCTTTGTTGTACGGTTGATACCGATATCTATTCGGTCTTGGTTCATGGTCGACAACTCTTTTAGACCTGTCACTAGTTCTGATAGGATAAACAGACCCGGAGGGTGCCCAGAGCTGATCATCCTCAACTCTAATTTTTGATTGGTACTTATTATGAACGTCAACCCAAGTTACTCGGGTACTCTATCAAGTTCTGTTTCAGCTGCTGTGAAGCCAAGGAGCTTTGGGGGTTGAGTTCTTGAGTGAACGCCTGAACGTCCCAATCGTCCGTGACTGGAGGCAGGTCCATTCGTTCCATTTGGAATCTCGACACGAATTCCCTGAGAATTTTGTTGTCTCTTTGTTTCACTTTGAAAAGGTCTGATTGTCTTATCTCAACCTTCATAGCCTTGGCATATTACGAAGTCATCTGCAGGCATAGGAAATGAATCAACTGAATTAGGGGGTAAGTTGTGAATCCATATCACTGCTCCTTTCGACAGGGTTTCTTCGAACTTTTTCAGCAGAACCGATTCGATTTCATCGTCCTCTAAGTCGTTTCCCTTGATGACACACAAGTAGGAGGTCACGTAATCATTTGAATCCGTAGTTCCGTTATACTTTAGAATTTCGGGAATACGAAACTTCTTCGAGATTGTTTTTGGTGCCGCGCTCGGAGAGAGGTTTTTGGACAAATTTCTTGTATTCCAAGCCTTTCAATATCGGGGGTGCTCCTGGGATTTGATCAACTCTGGAGTTATATGTCTCCACTTTTTTGTCATTGGTTCGATCTTCTTCTCCCCTGATTCCACCCGCTTTGTCAGTTCCTCGAGCATCTTTATTATTTCGGGGTTGGTCCGGGATTCGACTTCACCCAGCCTGTCCGGGCTCAACTCTACTGGGGGGGAGGCTTTGGTTCTGTAGCTGGTTTATCGCTGCCTGTTGAGCTTGCAATATTTCGAAGATCACCCGCAAATTGATTCCATTGCCTTCACCATTGTGCCTACCTCGGGCTGTTGATCGTGCTACTCCGCGAACGCTGTTCTCAGGGTCGGTAGGCAAGTTTGCGTCGATGGCCACATGTGAGTTGGCATCGATTGGGTCTGCAATCGGAACTCTGTTGGGGTCAGCAGGGGGTACCTCGTTGTTGGGCACTATATTGTTGTTCTCGCAATGGTGGCCAGACTCAGCATCAACATTCAAGTGAGCAGATTGAGTGTTTGACATTCTTAAGTTAACCTGAAATTAAAATCTCAAAGAACTAGCGTAAAACAGAGTGTGTTATGGAAATTTGTATCAAATTACCACTATTATCCTTAGCCCCACGGTGGGCACCAAACTGTTTACCCTTGAAAACAGATAACAATTGAATTTATACGCGGTTTTAAAGATATGTGGATTAATTCAATACAAGTGATCAATGACGTTAAATTAAGCAAAAAAAAGATGTAATAAATGATCAAATCAATGATAAGAGTGATCCCGAGCTTGGTTAATAGTTTAACAAGAAAACTGCCTTCGGTACCGAGAACTTATGAATAAAAAATAAGAACTTTGAATAACCTGCTGAAAAAATAGAAGTAAATTGCCTCGTTATGTATATTTCAATGTCCCTAATGAATAATAAGCTTCCCCTTTCTATAATGAGGGAGTTTTACCCTAAGTACAATCCTAAGAAAGGTAAAAATCTTTCGTTTCGTTAATCACTGATTTTCTGCCGATACGGGTCGAGATTCACGCTGTGATATCCGGTTGGGCGCGGATATCACGGCCCTTTGTTAGTCATGTGCGGTTGTTTGGTAATGCTCTCCGAAGTCTCGGGGCTCGAACCGGACTCGGAGGACGTGATCCTGATGCCCCCGATGGCAGGTATTTTGCTTGAGTCATGATACAAGGAGCTCCTCGCTCCGATTCCGACTCCTTACGGTCACGTCCCTGCTCCGTTTGTCTCACCGGGAAACCGGAGTGTTTAGTGGGCTCTGTTTTACCCGTATACAAAAGATAAAGTTTGTATATGCACTACCCTTCTCAGACTCCACTTGTGAAGTTTGTTGTTGTTGTTGTTATTGTTGGCCATATATAACTCATCAACCAGGCTTGGTTCAAGTACAGATCGTTAGAACAGATCGTGTTCAAGTAAGGTCGTTTTCACGACCTTCTTTATACATAAATTAAAGAACTAATAATTGTACAACTGCTTTGTTATCAAAATGAGAAAAAAAAAACATGGAGATAACATCTTTAAATAAATTTTAGACATGCCAGCCCTGAAAATCGTTTACTTTTAAATGTTATTTTAAAGTTTGATTATATTCATGAGCTGCACGTTAATGGAAATCTCAGCGAAAGGGGTTGACATAAAAGAAACTTTTGCCTATAAGAACTGTTTGTAGATCCCATGTAAGAACACACAGCTTATAACTTTAACAACAAACTTTTTGTCTTTTCAAAAACAATTTCCTTTGGAAATGGATTTGAGAGATAATAATTCAGCTAAAATCAGATTAAGTGATGGGAGATACTTGGCCTATAAAGAGAGAGGTGTTCCAAAGGAGAAATCCAATTATAGAATTATATTTGTTCATGGCTTTGACGGCCGCAAAGAAAGGGATTTTCTTGCACCCCAGGTATGAGTGAATAGCTCCTGATTGTTCGATCATTTGATAATTAAAATCATTCTTCGATAAATGTGTCAAACTCAATAGAATTTGATCAATCTTATTTTTTTGTTGTTAAGGTGGATTAAGTTTATTTTGTCTTTGTAAATGTGCTTGGAGTGATGACAGTAGTGAAAATATAATAGAGATTTTTTTAAGGGTTTTAGAAAATTTCATTTAAACAGTGAATATTCTCCCCTGATCTAATATAATATATATGGACATATGAGAAAAATAGATGCGAAGGGGTATCAATGATTTAGAGCCAAGAATATTTATTTAATTTTTTCTTTTTAATGTTGAATGTTCTTTGATTTAGAGCCAAGAATACTTACCACCAAGTGTGTGGTGAGATAAATCAAATCCCTATACTTTTAATTAGAATTTTTTGGTTTGAGTCTTAAATATGGAGAAATTCTAAGTTAATGAGCCTTAGCGTGAATTCGAATTAGTAAGACCAGTAGGTATCGGAAAAAATTGTACTTACATATTGTCACATATACTGATTAATTAATACGTTTTGGAAAATGAGTTAATTAGGATGTAGTTGTTGATTCTTGAAATAATGAACAGGAAATGATGAACAAGATAGGGATATATATAGTTCAATACGATAGAGCTGGATACGGGGAAAGTGATCCAAACCCAAAACGATCCCTAAGGAGTGAAGCATCTGACATTGAGGAATTGGCTGATCACTTGCAATTAGGATCAAAGTTCTATATTATTTGTAGCTCAATGGGATCTTACCCAACTTGGAGTTGCATCAAACACATTCCCCACAGGTAAGATCAACTATTTTGCATTACACAGACATTGGCGTACACATGAATTTTTTTAAGCGGTGTCACACTTAAAAGAGTAAGCAAATAAATTTAAAACGATGTCGCGAAAAGAAAAAAACAATTTAGATCATATCAATCATTTTTAAAGATGTTAAGAGACCGTAAAACTTAAAAGAACAAAAGTGTGTTGGTTTGGGCTTGAACCCCATAACCAAACTTGAAAATTGCAACGCCTTATAAGGATTTGTTAATTTTTGCATATCATTTATATGTGTATTTAGTAAAATTTTCTGGCGAAACGCTTAACCTAAAGTAAATCTGCCCTGGGCACACATACACACCTAAGTTTTATTTTGTAACATATAAATATTACGCTTACATTCCTTGTTTTAAGTTATTTGTGACCGTTCATTTATCTAAAATATAAAATTATTTTTTCCTTTAAATCTTTTAATGTTACAGGTTAGCAGGGGTAGCGTTTGTTGTTCCCATTGTGAATTATCAATGGCCATCCCTTCCTCACAATCTCACAAAGGATGATCAAAGGAAGAAAGACTATTGGTGGATGACTATGACTGCTAAATATGTTCCTAAATTACTACAGTGGTGGGCGATTCGAAAAACTTCTTCTACCACTGATCCAAAAACTACATACTTTACTTCCAAGGATTTAGAGATTATAAAGAATATACCAGGATTTCAGGGTTTTAGTCCGGTAAAATATCACTTAAATTCGCAGTTATCTCAATGTTTTCTGTACTATTTTTTATGTATGTCCAAATTGTCTTTTATATTGTGAAGGGGAGCTTGAAGCAACGGTAAAGTTGTCTCCGTGTGACCTATAGGTCACGGGTTCGAGCCGTGAAAGCAGTCATTAATGCCTACATTAGTTAGGTTGTCTACATCATACCCCTTGGGGTGTTGCATTAGGTTAGGCTATCTATATCACACCCCTTAAGGTGCGACTGCCCTTCCCCGGACCCTGCGTGAATGTGGGATGCTTTGTGCACCGAGTTGCCCTTTTTAATACCAAATTGGACTTAGATGCATAAATCATCTTAAATATAACTTCTGGAGAGTAAGGTGGGATTTTCTACTTGCCATGGTACAGGAAAAACTAAGGAACAGAAGTGTTTTCAACAATCTTTGCAGTGATTTCCTTGTGGCTTTTAGTAGGTGGGATTTTGATCCTTTGGAGCTAAGCAATCCTTTTCCAGAAAATGGTCAGAGTTGTGTTCACATTTGGCAAGGCAGTGAGGATAAAGTTATTAATCTGAAACTACAAAGGCATATTGCAAACAGGTTACCTTGGATTCAATATCACGAAGTTCCTAATAATGGACATCTATTGATCTATGATACTACTGTTTGTGAAGCCATTTTAAGGTCTCTTTTGATTGGAGAAACTCCACCATCTTATCCAACTAAGTCATAGTTTATAGTCATCAATGTCGCATGACCAAGAGGTCACGGGTTCAAGCTGTGAAAACAGCATCTGCTGCATACTATAGGCCCTTGTGGTCCGGCCCTTCCCCGGACCCCGTGCATAGCGGGAACTTAGTGCGCCGGGCTGCCCTTTTTACTGTCACATAACCATGTTCAGATGTTACATATTGAATTTCCTTTTTTTGCCCTTTTTGTACTTATCGGATGATGTATTTCATAATGTGACATGTTACAAAAAAAAAAATTAAAACAAAACACTGTTATTAGCATATAATAGCACTTCAAAGCCAGTGTTCCTATAGCATGATACCAACATCTGTGATAATGTTCCTTCCTAATGCACCTAAAACATGTCAACTGTTTTACAGAACAACCAGAAATTGAACACAATAATCTAAGAGCAAAAGCTCAAGGGTAAATAAGAGAGCCTTAGCTGAAACAGTAGATAATGATAAACTTTTACCTCAGATTTATTACAAAAGCTAATGAAGTTCACAATTATCAGTTAAGTACTTAAGTTGCTAATCAAACGTTTGCTCAGGGTAGTTACCATCTTACTCACAGATACATGATTGATGCTAAATTTACATCATACAGTTTCACTCAACTAGTCAAAAGTTTCCTCAAGATGGTTTCACAAAAACTAGCATTGTAAATTAACAAATGTCCAGCATTAGGAACCTCATGATATTGAATCCACGGAAGCTTCTCTGCTAGATAGCGGTTGAGTTCACGTGGGATAATTCTATCATCGTGGCCTTGCCAAAGATGGACAGAACCTTCGTTCTTTGGAAAAGGATTTGTAATCTCCGTTGGAGCAAAGTCCCAGTTTCCAAAAGCTATTATCATGTCCCGATACAAACATTCAAACTCGCCCTGCTGTCGAACTTTTTCCTGGAGAAAAACATAGTTCCATTATTGCGACTCCCTTAACAGTAAGCAAATAGCTAGTACAGCATTAGATGTCTTCCTCACTTATTTCATCAACAACGTCATCCGTTAAGAATAGACTAGAGAAAAAATAGCGTTGTGAGGGTTTCTGCCAATGGAAGAGAACAGGCAACCAAAGACCACATCTTGATTCATCGAAATGTTTATTTGGCTAGATATTTAATAACTTTGCTGATATTTTCATATCATCGTGATGTTTCTTGAAGGGAAGGAACACAACAGCTTCCCAAATAGGAAACAGCATGATGTTTCTTGTTTACTCTTGGCATAAGTACTGGGATCCCTACATCTGTAGATGACGTCTTTTCTAGAAAGGACTAAGTTTATATAGCTCTCTTTGCTTCGTATACTTCTTATATAACGGG
>AWOL01S0097662.1:0-15935 GCA_000715115.1 Nicotiana otophora
TCATCTTTGTTTACCCTCAAAATCGGATAACAATTGAATTTATACGTGGTTTTCAGGATACGTAATCTAACTTGATACAAGATGAGAAATTAGATTAATATTGAAATAAACGATGAAAAGGTAAATGCAAATCACATAAGTTGAACAATCTTAGCCTTGAAGGTTGATCACCATCAAGCCAAAAATACTTTAATCGATGTCGGAACAAAATAATGAGATAATAAGAATTAGAAATAACAGTATATTGCTTTGGGATGCGTATTATAATGTACTTTACAAATAATCAGACCCCCTTTATATAGTAAATGAGTCCTACTTTAGGTACAATTTTATATAAGGTAAAAAATCTCATGATTCGCTAATTAATCGATTTTATTGATACGTGCCGAGATTCCCGTCGTGATATCCGACCGATTACGGATATCTCGGCCTTCCGTTATTTTGGTTCGATAATATTTTGTTGAGCTAATTCGGAGTCGTGGTCAGTTCCGGGGTTACGGACTCGATAATCTTGAAGACGCATGTTCTAACCTCGTGCCTAGGTTTGATGGAAACCAGAATCGATTTTCAATCCATTATGTTTCATCCCCGATGTGTTACGCAATAGATAAGCTCGGTTTCAGAAGTTTCGTAACATTTTTCACTAAGATTCTTTCAACCTTCCGTCAATCACCAAGATTCTAGCAAATAACCAAAAAGAAAAAAACTTATTCAGTTGATTATTTAATAACATATGCTATAGCTTTCTCCTCTTCGGTATGGGGCACTTATTTTAAATAAGATAAACGTCAACTCATACTTCTTGGTGCGGCATGGTTCTACAGTACAGTGTGGTGGTGATATAATATTAGTTATATGGTATTAAAATTCATATTTCATTGGGAATAATTTAGATTAAGAGAACAACAGAAAATAAGAGACCGAAACATCAATTTTAGGCTTAGAGACATTGACACTAGGCCATCCCACTCGATAAAAGTTAACCTACGGTCTACAAGTAATCCAATTCCAGACACGACACGTTTAATTAATCAAAAGTATGAGAATCTAAAATTAATTTGTAAATTTTCATAATGTCGAATACAATGACCCACTAACAACTATTGTAAGTATATACTTTAGTCAACGGAAGCAAGCTGCTTCAATTGGATAACTACCATGCACGCATTTCTCCAAGTAAAAAAATAGTCCGAAATATATACTTAAATAACTCAAAAATTGAAAAAAGTCTTGGTCATGAAAAACGCTAAAGCTCCTTAAATAACGACAACCTAGAGTTTATGGGAGTCTGAGGATTTCTGAAATGGCCCCTTTATCGACCTGTTGGCTTTTAATTGAACTATTCGTGATCCCAAATGGATTTCTAAAGTGGTTTTATCTGAGCTTCTATATCCACCCTTTTCTTCTTGCTCTCTGCCAACTTTTCCTTTGGATCATGGTTTTGATCAAATTTCTATTAAACCTCATCTTTTTTGTCTATAGGATCTCTTGTTTCTTAATTCCATACGTTCTAAGATTGCTGAAATGCTGTGTCCTCTATTTCAGGAAGTACTTCATCATATCAAATAGAAATCCAGTCCCCATAGAAGAGGATGACGAGTACTATGACATACCACATCCAGAAAACCAAAACGAAATCGTCCTTTATAGGAGTTTGAACATGAGAAGTAAACCTAATGGCACAGTCCCTTTGAACGTGAGAAATAAATCGCAGGACATGATCTATGTATATGATTTTCAAACTAGAGTTTCTCAAATGTTCGCTAATAATCACAATATCAGTTCATTACTTGAACCGAATCGCGGTGAGTCCATGGATTTTGAAGAACATGAAGAGGATCCTAGTGAAGTAGTTGACGGTTGTTCATCAGTCATTTCTTCTGTTGATGAAGAAATGAATATACTTGATAATTATACCGTCGGTTTATCTCCATCGAATGGTCCAATTTTATCTGATACAGAGCTAGAACTGGAGCTTTCTCCATCGAGTTCTGCTTCCAGTTCTCCACCAGGTAATAATCCAGGGCAGAACGAATATTTTCCATCTCCTATTAGCTCTAATTCGTCTCCATCGGATTATGGTACGTGGAACCAAAATATTCTGTCACTTAGTAGCTATAACAATACGATGGCAATGGATCAGCAACTGGTTTACAAAAATCGTGCAGAAGAAGAAGATTTACTGTACCAGAAGTATGCTGAAAGCATGAGCTGGTTTGATATTCTCAATCATGACAGATTATCTGCCATAAGTAAGTTTCTCGTTTTGCTCAATAACTTCACAACAAAATTATTTTTTTCTTCATTTTATAGCCAGGTTATTTGACTATTCGCCCGGATATCTGTCATCTCCCGACCAACATATAAAGAAAAATGACTTAGCATTTTTTGTCTCTTCTTGGACTGAACCGTTGTCTACGACGAGTTTCTTTTGCTTTATTGACCATAAATTATCCGCACCATTGGGTGCACATTTTTTTATTTCTTTATCTTTTTCATTAGTTTTCTTCAGACAGCTGTAAGATTCTATGTAGTTAGTTAATGTGCTTAAGTATATATACTTAACAAATATGTGATTATTGGGTTGTTTAGGTGCAGTACTAAGAAAGCAGTTGTCAAGTCCTAATTCATTTGAGTATGAAATGAAGCCTACAGGTTTGCCAGTCCAATATATTTCATGGAGCAAAGTAGCAAGAAAAAGACTTCTGAGAAGCTTAGAGAGTGACTTAGAGTTAGTTTATGTGGCACAATCATGCTTGTCATGGGAAGCACTTCATCATCAGTACAGAAAAATAGAGGCTCTTTGTTGTTCAGCTTCACAAAATGGTGTCTTTTATGGTAATATAGAGGCTAGATTTCAGAAATTTCAAGTACTTCTAGAGAGATTTGTTGAAGATGATAGCTGTGGAGGCAAAAGGCATTTGAATTATGTTCACAGAAGATTTTCCCAAAAGAATCTCCTCCAAGTTCCAGAGGTTTCTGGTAATTTTTGATACTTCATATTTTTTAAAGACTTTAACTTCTATATATGCATTATTCACAAAGAATCTTTACATTATCAAGTTACTTTAAAGATAATTACATTAATTGTTCATAAAAATATAGTTATTAATCCAAATATACATAACATAACTTGTTAAAATATATATGTAGTGTGACGGTATATATAAGGTAAATCATTTGTTTAAACCTTTTCTTTATCACTTTATTAGCAAGACCATTAAAATATATAGAGAATCTTGAAGAATAATAGCCGGCCTTCAATTGTCAGCGATCAGTATATATCCGCTAATTTAGACTTACATCATTACATGGCAAGTTGGGATTTATTAGTACGAGCGCTTATCTATTTCCTACGTGTAACGACTAGATTTTCGTTTCTTCTAGGAGAATTAATCAACTTTTGATAGAACTACTACATTAAATAATGAGTGCTTATATATTGTGAAACTTTATTATCAAGTTGAATAGACCTGTTAGCAGTTGGCTGTTAGCTAGTACAATTTTTTTAACGTTTAACTTATATACATAATATTTTAGTGTAAATTTTTTTGTTACACTATATTGTCAACCAAAAATATTATATGGGATCTGTAATGTTGAAAATAAGAAAAGTCACCTTCTATAACAGATAAAGATGACCCGGTGGTGTAAAAAAGATTCTTACGCTGAAAGTGTATAAATTAAACTCTTTTTTTTATACGAGCATATACTTAGTATTTTATTTTCTCTGTACATGCACTTTAAGTAGATATTAATTAGTAGTATTAAGGAGATCTAAGTCGACATTGGTTTTGTCCTGCTGCTAAAAGGGGATTAATGGCATTCAATTAATGAGCTGACTGATGACTATAATCTTCGTTTAATAAATGATTAATTAAACTCAATCCCACCTAACACTACCTAAATAGGTCATTTTGTCCCTTGCCTTCTCACCAAAGAAATTAATGAAACATCTTCCAATATTTTATAAGTTTCTCTCGTATAATATTGCAAGCTAAGTCCAATCCGTTACTAAAGAAGATATATTGTTCGTGTTAAAAAAGAACACGCCGACAAACAAAAAGAAGTGGAAATCTTTTCCAGTAGTCGCGGGACCTTTTAAGATATTATTTTTTCTAATGACTTCGCAGGATTTGTAGAATCAAATGAAAGACTGAATGGAGAAAAAAGCAAGGCAGTAGAAGTGCTAAAGGCCATAGAAAAATGCGTAAATGCTTTCTGGTTTTACGTAAGAACAGATAGCAAGAGGACCTTATCATGGAAAAGGAACAACTTTTTGAGGAATCATTCGTGTGTAGAAGATCCCAGAGACATATGGCTGCTACATGACTTGACTAAAAAACTTCAAATGGTAAGCTTCTCACTCTTGGGTCTGTTTGGTACAATGGACAATATTTTTTGGAAAATAGATTTTTAAAAGTAAGTTATTTTCTGGTGTTTACTGTCATGAAAAATATTTTCCACAGGAAGAGGAAAAACAACTTGGTATCACTGCTTTAACTTTTGTGTAGAAAACATTTTCGTTCACAATTTTTCCAATCCTTAACTTCATATACATTTATGATCAAACACTTAGTACACATTAATATCAATCTTTAATAGTCAAATATTTTACCAAAAAATTGTCTTGCTAATATATTATGTTACGTATTTTTCTCTGAAGATATTTTCCTCTGATCCAATCAAATACCAAAAAAATATTTTCTAGAAAATAAGTCATTTTTCGAGAAAACACTATTCCTTCATACTACACACACATCAAATCCATTCAAATTTATAATCTAAGTGAATAATTAGTTGAGATGTTGAGCAAGAACTCGTGACTCGAATTAATGATTTTTAATTTATATTTATCGTGAAGAAAGAGTTATGGCTGAAGGACGTCAAGGGTAAGAGAAGATGCTGGCTGAGAAGAGCAATAAGGCCTCAGCAATTAGGAGAATATTTTACCAAGATAGAGTATGTGTTTACATTGATAGACATGAAGCTGGTGTCGAGGGTTCTCCATATGTCCATCATTTCTACCTCTCATCTCAAATGGTGCCAACACAAGCTGAGAAATTTAGAGTTCAAAGATGGTCAGATTTTAAGGACCCCCACTACCCTGCTGTTTCCATCCACTTGATCAGATCATGTTTTTCTATAATTATAAGTTTTGCTTCCTACGGAGAATTTAATTTCTCCCACTAGTTTGTGAATATTGAAGCGTAGTTGTTGTTCTTCTATCAAGAATGGCATGTAAATATAATAATAGTACTATAAACTTCTTTTTTTTAGGCGGCTCTTTAGCTTTTTTGTAATCTAGAAGAATGAATGTAGTCATATACCTTGAACTATACATAGATAGTATAATTATAGGGATTGATAATTAATCAGTAGCATTTTTCTCTTTATTTCTTTCCATAATTAGGGATTCCCTGTATAGCCTCTTTATTCCTTTCCATAGTTAGGACTCCATGTACAGTTATATATGTTTGTTACTTTATGGAATAGAATATCGATTTATTCTCCCATACCTTATTTATTACATGGTATCAGAGCCACCAAGACTCAAAACTTTGGTCGAAAAATCGAATCCCTTATCTGTATTAGGAGAAAGGGTTCAGTCTCATTTTGGGCCACCCTCGGAGTCACTGGTTTGCCTCACATCCACCATATTAGGAGGTGGAAGAGGATTTTCGTCCTAGAGACTGCATCTCCGGCGACTACGTTGTCAGTGCGTGATCTCACATGCCACTTTTTAGTAAGCTTTTATTTTTTGGTTGTGGTCAGATGTGGTGAAGTTCCTTTTGTTTACTGAATTTGTGAACTATTTAGTAAGGTTTAGTGCTGGATAGATAACTCATGGCTAGTATGGCTACGGCTCTAGTCCATCAATCTTGGTTTCAAATGAGTTTGTGAAATTCCTTCAATGTCATAAATCAATTATGAAATCTACTGCTTTTGGTGGGTCAGATAAAACATGTCTTATCACCTCTTCAAACAAATGGGTGATTGATTCAAGTGTCATAAATCACATGACAGGTAATCCAAATATTTTTTGAGCTTTCGCTCACATAAAGCACCCTCTCCAGTTACGGTAGCTGATGGATCAACTTGTAGTAGTATTGGAACTGGGACTGTTAAATCAACTTCCTCTATTACCATGTCATCTGTATTAAGTTTACCTAACTTGGCCTTTAATTTAATTTTTGTTAGTAAAATCACCAGAGACCTTAATTGTTGTGTCGCATTCTTTCCCGATCACTGTCTGTTTCTAGATCTTACAATGAAGCAAGTTCTTGGTAAAGGATATTTATCTGGTAATCTCTACATCCTTGATGAATGGGAGCCACGGCCTGCTGCATGCTCTAGTGTTGTGTCTCCTTTTGAAGCACATTGTCGATTAGGACATCCCTCTCTACCTTTGTTGAAGAAGCTCTGTCCTTAGTTTCAAAATATTTCTTCATTGGATTGTGAGTCATGTCGATTCACAAAACACCATCGCATCTCATTAGGTCCAAGGGTTAATAAGCGAGTTGAGTCAGCTTTTGAATTAGTTCATTTTGATATTTGGGGACCATGTCCTGTTGTTTCCAAAACTGGGCATAAGTATTTTGTCACTTTTGTAGATGATTTTTCTCAAATGACTTGGATTTATTTTATGAAGAGCCGCTCTGAAGTGTTTATTCACGTTTCTGCCTTTTGTGTTGAAATTAAAACTCAATTCAATGCTTCAGTGCATATTCTAAGGTGTGATAACGCTAAAGAATACGTGTCAGAGTTATTTCGGTGCTACATGAGATAACATGGTATACTATATCAGTTTTCATGTGTTGATACACCCTCTCAAAATGGAGTTCCTGAGAGGAAGAATAGGTATCTGCTTGAGACAGCTCGGGCTCTTTTGTTCCAAATGAAGTTTTCTAAACAATTATGGGTTGATGCAGTCTCTACGGCTTGTTTTCTAGTTTATCGCATGCCATCTACTGTGCTTGGTGGTGATATGCCTTACAGTGTTCTCTTCCCAAACAAGTCATTATTTTCGGTAGAACCTAATGTCACGACCCAAAACCACGTGACCGGCATCCGGCACGCTATCCAACCCGGAAAAACTAAACTGTACAAGAATTCCTATCTATATGCAAAATAAATACATGTGAAAGTCTTTTTGAAAAAATAATCATTTTAAATAATTAAAATCATACATGAAACAAAATCTTTAAATGTATTATTTTTCAATAATTAAAATATACGAAAGAATAACAATATTTCTTTCATGCATGCCATATGAATAACTATCGATTACAACTCCAAAAGAATAACAACCATCTATGGAATCTCTAAGACACAAGATGAAATAAATACTTGGGACAAACCCCAACCAAAAGTAAGTAAGATCAACATGAAGGCTGCCACGGAATAGAAGTGGTACCTTGTTATATGCCTCGAAAAGAGAGTCATCCTAGCCCCATCCGCTCATCACGTACCACGTCTCACCCTGAAAACATGTAAAGTAAGTGTGACCCTAGAAAGGGGGCCCTAAGGGCTGAGTACACCACGACGGTACTCAATAAGTATCATAAACTCTCTCTAACTTAAGTTCTTGGGACAAGGCTTTACAAAAATAATACAACCAACATTTGACATAAAACGATAAAAATTATATCAATTCATTGTTCTTTGTCATTTCAAATGAAAAGACTTGAAAAATGTAAATCATGATATAAACTTTTAAATCATTTATATAGACAAATAAGAATCACGCAAAACTACTTCAAATTCATTAAGTCATTGAAATTCCCTTTGGCTCCTTAGGCCGAAACATAATAAAATTATCTTTTATCTTTTCACCCGGAGTACTATACCATCACTGACATAAGAAGGTCAACTAGATTATGTACCTAGCGGCAAGTATCATATACCCTACTTGCTCAGGTCGTCTCATCGCAGTGTCGTACGAATTGACTCAGCCATGCTATTAATAGCAAAAAATAGCACCCTCCCAAGGAGGATACTCTACCATAGTTGATGGTAGGCTATAATCCCGTGTTTTAGTCGTTTATTGTACTCTAATTCACTGTACTTTACTTATGTTGAGCTTTAATTAGTAGTGGTTCGCACTTATTGTGTGTTTTATGCCGTGTAGGAGTGATTTCGAGTTATTTAGATGTTGCGGAGCAAATTCGAGCTATTTGGAGCTTTGAAATCTAAGTAGAAACCTAAGGGATTAAACCGGAATCGCGTTGGGGGGTCGATGACTACATCCGGATGTCAAAAATTAGGGAAACAAACTTACTCGAAGGAAAATGCACAATCGTGCCGCATGGGGCACGGCATGGGGCTGGGCGGCAGTGCAAATTATGCCCAAAAAGTATTTTGTGAAGTGTTCTGGAAATTGCCATAAGCGCACCGCATGATGCGGCGCGATAGTACAAAAATATTAGAGTAACTTTCCATTTCCGCTAAAAAGGGATAATTTCGTCTGGGGTTTATTGAGGGATGGCTTAAATACACGGAAAAATACCATTTTCGAGACTTTTGATACGATTTTGACCTAAGGAGGCCAAGGAGGCTAAGGAGGAGTTGGAAGAACACGAGCACAAGGATTACATCATTTCTTCCTCACTCAAGATCCGGGTTTAGATTGAATCTATATTTTCCTATACTTTAATTACATTTGTGAAGAACTTCTCCATGTCTATGGAGTATATCCTTTTGGGTTTTGATGGATTTGGTGTATTGATGATTGTTTGTGGATTATAACTCTATTTTTATGTATTTGAATTATTTTTGTAAGATTTAATTATTGCATCTATATTCACTTGTTCTTATAATTGAAAGAGGCATAACTTGTGATATCTTTACATTATATTGTTGGTTTAGTTCCATAGATTCTTCTAAGTAATCGAAAGAGGCTAGTTGAATTATTGATTAAACCTAGTTAGGAGGATAATCCAGAGAAGTTCTCCTAAAGACCAATCCATTACGTATTCTTGCATATTTTTAAAGAGCTTAAATTGGTTCATATTGTGAGGTTGAGACTTAGTCGAGAGAGGAGTTTCTACTAAACAATTGTACTGATAATTAAGTAAATTTGAGAGACTCACTTGAACATTAGAAGTGAATTATCTAGAGTTAGATCCCGAAATAATTATCTTACACCTATCCTATCAACCCCTATTTTCTCTCATTGATAACTTCCTTGCTTACCTTTGTTGTGATTTTCATTAGTCAATAGCTTTAGGTTCTTAGTTAATTATAGTTAGAAATCATATAAATCTTCATTGTTGATTCGCCTGGATAGCAATCAAACTAGAAACTACGAGAACACTATTTAAATCCAATCCATGTGGATACGATATTATACTATATTATTTTTGACTAGCGAGTACAATTTAAGTGTGTGTTTTGCGCTCGTCAAATTTTGGCGTAATTGCCGGAGAATGGCAATCAATAGTGTTTGAATACTTTGCAGTGCTAATTCAGGAATTATTTTTTTTAAATTTTTTTTTTTACTTTTATTTTGTTCTTCACGGGTTTCTCTTTCGTGTGAAGGCAACATTTTAAGTCTGTGGTGTATGACATGATCTTCTTCTAAGGAAATAATACCCTACAAAGCAGAATTGGAAAAATACCTGTGACAACTGAGGAAGGAGAAAGAGTTCACCGTAAAGTTCTTGGGGCAACCTTCAACCCAAGAACATATGGCTAATAATGGTGACAATGAGGTAGAGGCAGCTGTAAGAGAGGCAGCGCAACATAGAGAAGAAGATGCAAGGATAGCAGCTGAGGCAACCCATAGAGTTGCTGAGGCAACTGTCAAAGACAATAGGGATCGACGATTTAATCTAAATCGACCCTTGATTGAAGACCAGTAGGAAAATGCGGTACCCAGGCCTGGTAGAGCATTGGGTAACTATGCTAGACCAGTCTACAATCAAGGATTGTCAAGTGTTAGACCATCTCCAATTGCAGCAAATAATTTCGATAATTTCGAGTTTACAATCAACGAAGATCCAAACACGCATCTGATGGACTTCGAGGAGATTATGAATACCTTTCAATACAATGGGGTGTCACAAGATGCAGTGTATTTGAGGGCATTCCCCTTTTTACTTAATGATGATGCGAAGCAATGGCTTCGAAGCTTGTCAAATGGGTCAATTAGAACATGGGAGGAAATGACCAAAAAATGTCTTGATAAATATTTCTCCTCGGCTAAGACGGACAAGTTTAGAAGAGAAATCCATAACTTCTGCCAGAAAGAGAATGAAACTGTTTTTGAAGCATGTGAGAGGTTTAAGGAGATAGTTAGAAGGTGTTAACATAGCAGAATTGAACTATAGATACAACTCCAGGATTTTTGAGATGGATTGACACCGGCCTCGCGTAGAACATTGAGCAATGCAGTTGGAGGCCCTTTTATGAAGAAGACTCCAGAGGAGATAGTTACAATTCTTGATGAGTTATCCGAAGATGCTAATCAGTAGCCCTCTGAGAGTGTGGAAAGAAAAAAATCAATTGGTATTCACCAAGTTGATACTACCACATCTGTGCAAGTACAGCTTGATGTTATGGCTAAAGAAGTACGAAAGCTAACTGTAGCTTCGATGCAAAATGTACACCACATAGCATGTGATATATGCGGAAGAGGATACCCTACTCATAAGTGTCAAGCCTCAGCTGAGGAAGTGAATATTGTAGGAAACTATAATTTTAATGCAATGGGTCAAAGGCACCCCGGCTTTTCATGTAGTTCACCTGGGGGTACTGCAAATGCATGGCAACAAAACAACACCAGATTCCAGGAACAAGGAGCTCCAGGTTTTCAAAATCAACACAGGCATTAGTATCAATCTCCACAGTCGAATCAATCCAGCATGGAAGATCTTATGAAGACCTTTATTATCAAGACAGATGAGAGGCTAGATGCCCATGATGCATCTATCAAAGAATTGGGTACATCTTTTTGAAGCCTGGAAAAACAGGTTGGGCACTTAGCTACTCTAATGTCTGAGAGAACCCTAGGAACACTCCTAGCTGATACAGAAAGAAATCCCAAAGAGAGAGTAAATGTTGTAACTTTGAGAAGTAAGCAAGAGTTGAAAGATCTCACCCCCAATCCAAAAAGATATGAGACATGAAAAAGAAAGCGGGGAGCAGCTGAAGAAGGGTGTCGAAAAGAAGAAAGAAGGAAAATCGAGAAGGGAGGAACCTGAGGCGAGCAAGCATATGCCTGTGCTGCCTTTTCCCCAAAAGCTAAGTAGAGAAAAGCTGGAAAGCATTTCGAGAGATTTCTAGATATACTGGAACAGGTTCATGTAAACCTACCATTCACAGAAGTGCTCTCACAAATGCCGGCTTATGTCAAGTTCTTGAAGGAGGTCCTGACAAAGAAGAGAAAAATAGAGGAGACCTCAGTGGTCAAGCTCACAGAGCATTGCAGTGTAATATTGCAAAACAAACTCCCCCAAAAGTGTGGAGATCCAGGGAGTTTTACCATACCTTGCTCTTTAGGTACTACTAATTTTAATAAGTCTATGTGATTCTGGTGCCTCAATTAATCTAATGTCTCTATCTATTTATAGGAAACTAGAGAAGGAGATTGGAGAGATAAAGTCTGCACCAATATCTTTGCAGCTGGAAGACAAAATGACTCTAATACCCGAGGGAATAATTGAATATGTCTTAGTTCGGGTAGATAAGTTTGTATTTCCTGCAGATTTTATAGTGGTAAAGATGGAGGAGAACAAGGAGGTTCCCCTCATCCTAGGAAGACCATTCCTAGCAACGGGTAGAGCAATATTAGATATACATGAGAGGGTGAGGAGACTGTAACTTTTGAGATGAATGTAGAAACATGGGTGAAAAGGGATAAGCTAGCTGCTAGTTTTGTGTAGAAAGTGAAGGGCGTGAAAGAGAAGGCTGCAGTGAATGAGAAAGATAAGTGTGGGATGTACCCCAAGAAGGCTGGGAAGAATCTATATACATGGATGTGTACACTAGTTCAGGCGTAAGGAATGGAACCCAACTTCAACTCAAACCCCGCCGGGTGTAGTTAGTTTTTGTTTTTGAGTAGGAAATCTTGGGCTGTGATTTTAAATAAAAGCAATATCTCTTAAATTTATTATGCCTAGAGAATAATAAGTGCTTTAGTTGTGACGATTAGGCTTAGTTTTTGGCTCTTGTATAAGTACCTTAAATTGTATGATCTTAACTTTGCTTAGCTGCTTTGACTAGAGTGTCTTGATGAGTCCGATCCTGAGTGAGTTATGTGTCATGTATGTGTGAGGTTTGGGGTATTCTGTGCAGTGCATTTGACATTTAGAACTTGCTCCGTGTGTTTGCAAAGCGAAATAGTAGTTTTATTTAGTCTTGGAAGTGATATAGGTATTTCTTTATTGATCCAGTTATATGTTGTTAACCACCTACATGTTATGTATCGTAGTTGACCCCTTTGAACCTGTAATCCTGTTTCTTTGGCAACCACATTACAAGCCTTACCCAATTATTTGAATTGACCATATATTTGAACCTTCTTACCTCTCACGAGCACTTGAAATTATTATGAACTTTGTAAAAGTTAAAGTGTGGGGTGTTGGTTTGGCTTTTGAGTGGAGCTATTGAATTAAAGAGAAAGGTACATTGTTTTGAACAAGTAAGAGGCACTCGAAATTTTGTGGTAATTCTTAATGTATTTGTGCTTAAAGAAGTTGAGAGTTGACATATATTGATGTAAGGGTGGAGCTATGGTTTGAAAAAAAGTGTGGGATTTTGAACGGTCAATTGTATGTATTAAAGTGCTTAGGGAGGTATAGTCAATATATCTGAATGTATCTTACCCGTCCCGCAGCCTACATTACAACCAAATAAAGGCCTATTTGATCCTTGACTGAATGAGCTCAATTAGTGGAGTAGTACATTACGGGCAAGCTTATGGTATGTCTTTTGTGGTACATGAATGTCATTTCTGAAAGTGAGTGAATTCTTTCTATCTTGACTTTCTAATTGTTCTTAAACCTTATTATGTGTGGAACTACTCTCTATTGTTGTGTGAGGGTACTTGATTCACGAAGTAAAGGTAATGTCGTTAACCTCTGTGTTAGAGCAAGTGAGCGGGTTGTGAAAAATACGTGGTGTTGTTGAGTCAAATCTTGAGGCGAGGATGTTACGGTATTGTGCTTAATCTGTTTCGATTATTCTTGGTATGATGAGTTAGGAGATTTGTTTAAAAAGGTCGTGTCTATGTGAAGTGCAATTTAATTGCTCGAGGACGAGCAATGGTTTAAGAATGGGGTATTGATGGTAGGCTATAATCCAGTATTTTAGTCGCTTATTGCACTCTAATTCACTGTACTTTACTTATGTTGAGCTTTAATTAGTAGTATTTTGCACTTAAGTGTGTTTTATGCCGTGTAGGAGTGATTCCGAGTTATTTAGATATTGGGAGAAAATTCGAGCTATTTGGAGCTTTGAAGTCTGAGTAGAAGCGTAAGAGATTAAACCGGAATCGCGTTCGGGAGTCGAGGACCACATCCGGATGTCAAAAATTGGATAAACAAACTTACTCGAAGAAAAATGCACAGTTGCGCCGCATGGGTGGCGCGGCAGTGCAAATTATGCCCAGAAAGTGTTTTGTAAAGTGTTCTGGAAATTGCCACAAGCGCGCCACATGATGCGGCGCGGCATGCGGCGCGGTAGTACAAAAATATTAGAGTAACTTTCCATTTCTGCTAAAAAGGGTAATTTCGTCCAGGGTTTATTGAGGGATGGCTTAAATACACGGGAAAACACCATTTTCGAGACTTTTAAAACAATTTCGACCTAAGGAGTCCAAGAACGCTAAGGAGGAGTTGGAAGAACACAAGCACAAGGATTTCATCATTTCTTCCTCAGTCAAGATCCGGGTTTTGATTGAATCTATGTTTTCCTATACTTTAATTACATATGTGAATAACTTATCCATGTCTATGGAGTAGTTCCTTTTGGGTTTTGATGGATTTGGTGTATTGATGATTATTTGTGGATTATAACTCTATTTTTATGTATTTTAATCATTTTTGGAAGATTTAACTGTCGCATCTATATTCACTTGTTCTTGTAATCGAAAGAGGCATAACTTGTGATATCTTTGTATTATATTGTTGGTTGAGTTCATAGATTCTTCTGAGTAATCGAAAGAGGCTAGTTGAATCATTGATTAAACCTAGTTAGGAGGATAATCGAGAGAGGTTCTCCTAAATACCAATCTATTATGCATTCTTGCATATCTTCACAGAGCTTAAATTGGTTCATATTGTGAGGTTGAGACTTAATCGAGAGAGGAGTTTCTACTAAACAATTGTACTGATAATTACGTGAATTCGAGAGACTCACTTGAATATTAGAAATGAATTATCTAGAGTTAGATCCCGAATAATTATCTTGTACCTATCCTATCAACCCTTATTTTCTCCCTTTGATAACTTCTTTGCTTACCTTTATTGCGATTGTCATTAGTTAATAGCTTTAGGTTCTTAGTTAATTGTAGTTAGAAAACATATAAATCTCTATTGTTGATCCTCCTGGATAGAAATCAAGCAAGAAACTACGAGAACACTATTTAAATCTAATTCATGTGGACACGATATTATACTATAGTATCTTTGACTAGCAAGCACAATTTAAGTGTGTGTTTTGCGCTCGTCAAAGTTTGGCGTCGTTGCCGGGGATTTTCAATTAATAGTGTTTGAAATAGTTTGTAATGATAATTCAGGAATTTATTTTTTATTTTATTTTTTTTACTTTTATTTTGTGTCATGACCCAAATTGATGGGCCGTGACTGGCACCCGGTACCTTACTCAACCGAGTACCAACGTAACGTATCTTTCATATCGTACTATCATAGGTAAATGAGCCGGAGAGGCTGTCGTGAAATAAGTAGAATAAAACATGAGAAAATACTCAATATAGGGTGACCCAACTTGATATACCGACTTATACATATTACGTATTGGCCTATAAGACCATACCAGTATCCGTATACATGACATCTGTCTACAAGCCTCTAAGAGTACATAAAAATCATTAAGGTCGAGACAGAGCCCCGCCATACCAAACAATACATATTTAAATCATACTGACCAAATAGGCAACTCTGAAGCAAGTGGAGTGCACAAACATCTTCTGCTGAGCTGATAGCCTACTAGGAGAACTCTCAACCTGTCTATCGGGACCTGTGGGCATGAAACGCAGTGTCCCCACGAAAAAGGGACGTCAGTACAAATAAAGTACCGAGTATGTAAGGCATGACAGTAGTATATAAAAGACATGAACGAAACATGGAGTAAAGAACTCAACCTGAAATTCTGAATAGCTTTGTGAATCATGGAAATTTATAATGTTATGCATGTGCATATAAATACCATACCATGCATAGGTATATGCGTACATAACATCATCAAGCCTCTGAGGACATCCCATCATATCATCTCAGCCACTGTGGGCAAAATCATCAATGTATACCAGCTGATCAGGTGGTGGTGCGTATATAACGCCTTAACCTTTTCCCATATCCCATATATATATAATATATGCATATATAACGCCTTCTGGTCATGGGTCAATGTACATGTATAAATGCATAAGAAATACGTTAATAAGATTTCTCGAATATTATAAAATCAATATGCCTTTCGGACAAACTTTATCAAATGCGTATTTTTCTGAGACTCATGAACAAAGGATATAATAATAATTCACATGGGG
Organism: Nicotiana otophora; assembly: GCA_000715115.1. Classification (NCBI taxonomy): domain Eukaryota; kingdom Viridiplantae; phylum Streptophyta; class Magnoliopsida; order Solanales; family Solanaceae; genus Nicotiana; species Nicotiana otophora. The sequence continues at coordinate 15,734 of AWOL01S0097662.1, forward strand.
AATCAAGAATATAGACATCCCTAGTATTTCTATGAATAGAGCCATTTATGAAATTTGCGTATTTTGCTCGTTTCGTTTGTATCATTTGGATCATGCCAAAAAGAAAGAAGGGATAGCCTTAACATAGCTTAACTCCGTGGAGTCCTTAATACCTTCAAAGAAATTCTTCAAACAACTCAATTCAATCTACCACATCATAAGG
>AWOL01S0097663.1:0-24501 GCA_000715115.1 Nicotiana otophora
TACATCAATTTAAGGAATGGACCTTGCAACATGTACCTCGAGAACAGAACAGCGAGGCCGACGTTCTTGAAAACTTAGGTTCATCGGTCGAAGACGACAAACTCAACTCGGGGACTGTCATACAACTCATGAGATCGGTGATCGAAAAAGGTCACGCCGAGATAAACTCTACAAGTTTAACCTGGGATTGGAGAAACAAGTACATAGAGTACTTAAAGAACGGGTAGCTTCCATCAGATCCAAAGGAGTCGAGAGCTCTACCCACAAAGGGAGCACAATTCACTTTGTCCGAAGACAGAATGATGTTTAGAAGGACGTTTGATGGACCGTTGGCAATATGTTTGGGACCGGGAGATACCGACTACATCCTACGGGAAGTTCACGAGGGCATTTGTGGAAATCATTCTGGTGCCGAATCGCTGGTCCACAAAGTAATTAGAATAGGGTACTATTGGACCTATATGGAGAAGGATGCAAAGGAGTTTGTTCGAAAATGCGATAAATGCCAAAGGCATGTGCCCATGATTCATCAAACCGGGGAACTACTCCACTCGGTCCTATCCCCATGGCCCTTCATGAAATGGGGAATGGAAATTATTGGCCCTCTTCCGTCGGCCCTAGGTAAGGTTCAGTTTATTTTGTTTATGACTGATTATTTCTCTAATTGGGTTAAAGAACAGGCTTTCGAGAAACTTAGAGAAAAGGAAGTCATAGACTTCATTTGGGACCACATCATATTTCGATTCGGGATGCCCTCCGAGATTGTATGTGATAATGGAAAACAATTCATCGGCAGTAAAGTAACTAAATTTTTCGAGGATCACAAGATCAAAAGGATCCTATCAACACCGTATCATCCCAGCGGGAACAGACAAGCCGAATCGACCAACAAAACCATTATCAAAAATCTTAAGAAGATATTAACCGACGCCAAAGGAAAATTAGAGAGACATACTACCCGAGGTTCTATGGGCATACCGCACAACATCGAAATCCAGTACCCGAGCAACGCCGTTCTTGTTAGTTTATGGCACCGAAGCTCTGATCCTGGTCGAGGTCGGAGAACCTAGCATCGGGTTTTGATATGCAACAGAGGAGTCGAATAACGAGGCCATGAATACTAGCCTAGAATTGTTGGATGAAAGACGCAAAGCCGCTCTCGTCCGATTGGCCTCCTAAAAATAGCGGATCGAAAGGTACTACAATCGAAGAGCCAATCTTCGACATTTTAACATCCGGGACTTGGTGCTAAGAAAAGTCAACCTCAACACCTGAAATCCGAATGAAGGGAAACTGGGTCCAAACTGTGAAGGACCGTACCAGGTTCTCAAAATCATTGGAAAAGGATCCTACAAGCTCGGCACGATGAACGGCGAACAACTGACGAGTAATTAGAACGTATCGCACCTAAAATGATACTACTACTAAGGTACGGCCCCTTCTATTTTCATTTATATTTTAAACTAACTCTTGCAGGTGTTTGACCAGAAACAATGGTGGATTCTTCGACACAAAGTCTTTAGGTCTGAAAGCACGCGTTGCTCTCTTTTTCCCTTAGACCGGTTTTGTCCCAAATGGGTTTTTCGATGAGGTTTTTAATGAGACAACCATTGATCCTGCTAACTTAGAATAATTCAATAGTATCTGAGACTTCTTTACAATCAACCTCGAATACTGGGAAGCATTTCCCTCAAATGTCAACTTTGATGCGAGGAAATTACTTCATGCATTGCCCTCGAATGTCAACTTTGATGAGAGGAAATTACTTCATAATAACAGGATCTCGATAGGAAATATTTGTAAGGGTCAAACGGTCAAACGAAGTGTTCCCGCGTAGTTTTCTCAAGCCCTGGCACAGAACATGTACGCATGTAAATCATTTATAAAGAGAAGTATTTTTCCTTACCGATATCTCTTGCCTTAAAAATATTTTTCTACTTTATAATTTCATACTCTCGATCTATTATGTAAACATGCTTAAGGGCCAACCATAACCAGTGTTCGGATAATTACCCCCACGCTCGGGGACTTCCGTTCGAAAAATAAACGAGATTGAATTATTAAAACTCCGAGATCATAAGACCTTTTAGGCAACCCTCGATTTTTATAGGCCACAGCCACCCAATTCGGGGACTGACACTTCGGGCAAGCTTGAAGTAAAATGGGAAAATAAGCCCAAGGGGCAAATCTCGAACTAAAGAGGCTACGGCCGAATTAACACGGTTCGGAGACGTCCGAATTCCGTAACAAAACAGGCCTTTGAATTCTTTCATAAACTGGTTAAAAAGACTACCCCCGGCAAAATCATAAAAGGCTTCGATAATATCAAGTCTGAAAAACTCTAATGAGTACAAAATTATTCGAACTCTCGAACAATTCCTTATTTCATTCTAAGGCATTACAAGTTTTTGAAATACAAATGATAAAAAAACTTTTTCAAGCCGAATAGGGGAGAAAGCCATAAACAATCTTTTTACAAAGGCCATATCGGCCTAATACAAAAACAAATACAAAAGCCTAAGTGTTGTTTTTGCTTTGAGTTCGAGAGACCATCCTCGCTCAAATAAAAAATCTAAGGGTTACCTTACTTCGAGTTCGAGCAAGCACTCACTCGATCGTAAAGCCTAAGGGCTATACTAATTCGGTTTCAATCAAATTATCTAAACCTCGGACCTTAGAATACAACTTCATAATTTTATAAGGCAGAAAGGAAGAAAGTGTATATATACATATATATATATATATGTCAAAAATCATTTACAAGGGCAGCATGGCCCGATCAAATTTCTCTACAAAAGATTGAAACACTCTTAAAAGAAATACAAAAAATACTAATCCTAAAGTACTTAGTCTTCTCCGAGAGCAGCACTTTCGCTCTCGAGGCCTTCTCGACTTTCAGATCCTCTCATACTCCCAGAATCATCATTATCAGGAAAGGCCAACACTCTGGCTTCAGCTTCAAGCTCCTTAGCATTCTCGATTTCGGTTGTAAGATCGAAGCCACGAGCATGATCTCCTCGAGAGTCTCCCTTCGAAACTGGCATTTAGCATGCTCGGCAACCCAGTTTGCTCGAGCCTGAGCGGCTTCGGCAACCCCCTTTGCTCGAACCTGAGTAGCTTCAGCGTCGGCTCGAACCTTAGCCTTGGCCGCTGCAAGTTCTGTTGCCAGCCTCTCTCGATCGGAAGTTGCTGAACAATACCGAGACTGGAACTCCTCAATTTTCTTGGCTTGTACCAAGGCCTTCTCTTTCAAGCTTCGGAGCTGGGTCTCAGTCGAGGCTAGTTGAGCTCGGGCAACCTCCTTTTCTGAGGCAAGGCGGTCCATGTTCTTCTTCCAAGCATCGGCCTCCGCTTTCACTGCGTTCACTTCCTCACGAAGCTGCTCGATCACATCGAGCTTTCGCTGGACCTGTGGGACCAAACTGTTAGCCACCATGCCCGAGTTAGTGTCATTAACTTCAAAGATTCTTTTTACCTGCTCGGCCAAATCAGTTTGTTCTTTCTGAGCTGCTTCTAGCTCAACCCGAAGTCCTTTTGCTTCCCCTTCTCTCTACTCACTAAGAAGCTTGAAGGCGTCTCTCTCCTCAGTGAGTCCTCGGATTTCGGCTTCGTACCGGCTCAACTCCCCTCGGGATCAAAACAAAGCCTCGTGATGAAGCACAGAGGCCTACAAAAATAGAAAGAAAGAATTATACAAGGGGAGAAAAGTACAAGTATGAAAATTGACAAAGGAAATATGAACTTACCCGGTTCAGGGCATGTTGGGCTTCATTAAAATGATAAGGTGCTCCCACCTCGTCCATCTGAGCTTGGTCTTCTTCCGTGACCAAACATCGGAGGTAGCTAGCCACTCCTACAGGGGCGGCAAGAACCCGGGCATCCTCTGAGACCATGATTATGATTGATCTCTTGCACCCGGGATCGGCACTTAGGGCCGAGAACTGGTTGGTCAGGTTAAAACTCGAGGAAGCCTCGCCTGAGCTCTTATTCGGAACCTCCAAGTCACTCAGACCGATGACACCTTCTACCCCAACAAAATAACCACGGAAAGGATCCTCCTCTCTCTAGGCTCCTTCCCTTTACAAGTCTCCACGGCCTGAGCGTCGCGTATCATTGACTCGGAAAATGAAGGAAACGAGGGGGAATCCCCGATCTCTATTGACCTAAGTGGGTCGTTTGGGGAACCGCCTCCATCTTGGGGAGTCTCGAGCCCGGTTTCTGCACCAGCATCCACCGCCTCTTCAACGGTCTCTTTGCCCCTGAGATAAAGCATCTTCGGTTCCTCTTGGCTCGAGGGCCTTGGGTCGAAGTCTCCTCTTCGACCTTATCGAGCTTAGACGGAGCAGTATCAACTCACACCGGTTCTGAAGTTCTCCGAATTTCGATGCTAGCTCGCGTACGGGCCATTAGCCCAGAATCATTTTCTTTCTCTTCTTCTTCTTCTTCTTCTTCTTCTTTTTCTTCTTCTTCTTCTTCTTCTTCTTCTTCTTCCCTTAGCCTTTGGACTGACTCCATAGTCAGTGGAATTTTGTTCCCCTTGGGTTTACGAGCTGTTATCTTCTTGGGATTTTGACCCTCGGAGTTCGAGGCCTGTTTCCTCTTATTCTCCTTTGCCTGTTTCGAGATAGGTGGTAAAACTTCTTCATCACCGGATGGGGGTCTCATAGTCGCGTCCTTTCCGAGACCTACAAAAGGATAAAGTAAGTAAACTCATGTTTGAAAAGATGTTTGAACGATAGATAAATCGGTAAGTCAGGAAGAAGGCTTACCTTGATTCCGAGCCTCCCACCGACCCTTGAACAAATCGCGCCATGCGCACTCAACGTGTGTTGACGTCAAAACCAGGCTCCTAACCCAGTTCTCAAGGTGGGGAACTGCACCAGGCATCCAAGCAATGGTTGCATCTAGAAAAACATTGATAAGAAAGGATGAAGAAGTAAAAACAACGAACAGAAATTAAAGACGGAATCATACTTACATTTCATATTCCATTTCTCAGGAAATGGCATGCTCTCAGCCGGGATTAGGTTCGTGGTCTTCACCCGAACGAACCGGCCCATCCAGCCCCGATCTTTGTCTTCATCTATACTCGAGATGGGCTCCTTGGTAGCCCGGCGTTGAAGCTTTATCAGCCCACCTCGATAGAGTCTAGGGCTATATAACCTTACGAGGTGGTCAAGGGTGAAGGGAAGCCCGTCGATTTTGCTCAAGAAGAAACGGAGCAGTATCACGATCCTCCAGAAAGAGGGGTGAATTTTGCCAAGGGTCACCTGGTATTTCTTGCAGAAGTCTACGATGACCGGATTGAGGGGACCCAGCGTGAAAGGATAAGTGTAAACACTCAGGAACCCTTCTACGTGGGTGGTGATCGCTTCTTCTGGTGCCGGTATCACAACCTCTTTGTTTCCCCAGTTGCAATCTTTCTTCACCTGGTCAAGGAGGCTTTTGGGTATCGAGCATATATATCTCGATACCGGCTCACATCAACCAGGAACCGATGAGGGTTTCTCGACCTTAAAGTCAGAATCAATGACACACACCCTGAGAATAAGTTCTTCAGGGTGTGGCTTCACCACTGGTTTCTCGTCGGCCGGCCGAGATGAGGAAATAGCCTCTTTCTGCGGAACAGTTTTAGATGTTTTGGCCATTTAGTTTTTGTGGGCAAAGAAGAATGGAGAATAAAGTATTTTGTATTTTAGGAAGAACAAGCAACGAAACTCAAAGACCTGAAGATAGGAAGCTTTAAATAAGGCAAAGAACAATGGAGATTAGAATGAAAAAGATTTGAAAGTAAAGTTTGAAATAATGAAGAGGGAGGCTCTTTATTGGTTTTACAACGACGGTTCAAAACTGGTAATGGTCGGCCGTCGACTCACACGCATTAAAAACCTAGGAAACTGTACCGACAAGACATCTCGATCACTTCTGCTTCTTACGTCACGATGTTCATGCCATGATGTATCGAGGTGAAGATCGAAGACTCAAATCGTTTCTTGTCATTACTCTCCAAAAAATGAGGGGACTATCTGCATACGGTCAAAATCGGGCTTGCCCGATTTGTATGGTTAATCGAGACCAGAGCAGCAGATCGAGGTTCGACCCCACGTTATATCGGGTCGTGACATGAAGATATATTGCCGAGCTCGTGATTCAAGGATTGAACGAGAACGAAACCAGCTAAGGTCGAGACCAAGAAGGATAGAGATCTAGTGAGATCGAAGGAAGCCTGCTAAGTCGAATAACAGAAAGCCGAGGAATCCGTGACCGGGCAAGTATTATAGCGGAGATCTCGACACGTGTCAAGTCAATACCGGTTGATTAGCCAATTAGGAGATTTCCTTCTATATTTAGAATTGTACCATATGTAGAACTTCTCTACTATATAAAGGGGGTTCCAATAATTTTGTAAGGATGACATTCACGCATAACAAAGCAATATATTACGTTTTCTGTCTTAAGCTCTCTTATTCAGTTGTTTAGTTCTTACTCTTCAATAATATACTCAGTTGGTTCGAGGGCGACCTAGCTCGAGGGCCAAAGCTGCGCGTTAAATTGGTTTGTTTTATTTTACAGTTAATTTTAACTTCAATTCTCATATTTCTCAATTTATGCCAAGTGAAATCACATATCCTTAAAACCACTTACAAATTTAATTGTTATCCGATTTTAAGGGTAAACAACATATAATATGACTAAGCATATTAAAATAGTTTAAAGTAATATAATAATATTACTAACTCTCATTAGTCTTCCTGTTTCATATATGATATACAAATAATTAGGAGCCACCCTTGAGCAACAAACCCAAGATTAAGAGCTCTCTCATTTCTTCACATCTTGTTAATTTCTCTTATTTCCTAAAACGTTTCCTAGCATCAATATTTTTCTTCATTTTTATTTGTTTGCTAATTTGTTTATCTTTAAATTTTTTGGATTGATGAGATGAAAAATACTCAATACTATCAATTGTTTATAGTTGAACCAATATGAACACATGAAACAGAATCTTCGAGAAAGTATTAGATCAAATACCAAATTTTCACAGTTCAAACCAGTAGCAGAATGCAAAAAGGTTACAAATACCAACCTCTCGCTATGCAACTTATAAATGACACAACTGATATAATGCAATGTCACCTACATTTGTATAGTCCATAGTCCTGAAATCACCTCAGTGGCCTTGCAAGAACAAATGCATGATATGTTGGGCTCGCCAAAAGATATAATAAAGAAATAAAAATCTCAAATACTTAATACGACATACCAATACTTTGTATTCCTAAAATCCCAAAGTTCCAAGCTCGTGTGAGGGGGAAATTAACCTACAAAAATAATATATGCCATGAACAATCAGAACCGAAAGGCAAGAAGTAAAATAATAATAATAATAATAATAATAATAATAATAATAATAATAATAATAATAATAATAATAATAATAATAATAATAATAATAAGGTGCACGTTACGCAGGGAATAGCTAACGTACACCTTCACTGATTACCCGATGGAAATGACGCAACGATCTAGTTGCGGATGCAGATACGATGAGGAATACAGGAAATAGGATGATTACGCCGGAATCGGGGGTTCCCCAAACCCTAGAACCACCTCAATTGGTTCACTGGATGCAAGGTATGGGGAGCGCCCCAACAATTCTTCAAGCACCGGCGAAAGAAGATCTGATAAAAGTGCAAGGAGCTCAAAAACCAGTGGAGATCGATGCGACTTTGGCAGCACGGAAACTAACATTCTCAGTCGAGTCGCATGAAGCAAAGGTTACCTTAGCAAATGTGGTATGAGGGAATCGAGCCATGCATCAGGGATCGAAGCTCAAGTACTACCCACCAGTCATGAAATAAGGGATAAAGGTAGTCCGTCTCAATCAAATTGAAGTAGAAGAAGAAACCAGAAAATGGAAATCAAACTTAATTGGCTATGTATTAGGTGGTTCACCTTCATTCAAGGAGATGCTGAAATTCGTATATGGTGTTTGGCACTTTGTGGATACACCACAGATATATATTTACATGATGATAGATACTTTATCTTTTGATTTCTAGATGATGAAGACAAGTTGAAGGTATTAGAGTATGGACCATACACATTCAATAATAGACCTATGATCCTAAAACAGTGGGAGCCAGATTTTGACATCAGCAAAGAGACCAATCGTATTGTTCCTACATGGGTAATACTACCTGGGTTGCCGATACAATATTGGGCAACTGAGAATTTGGGCAGAATTACGAGCTACCTAGGTAAACATGTATGCACTGATACGTTGACAGCACAAGGGGATATAATTTCATATGCTAGAATTTTGGTGGACATAGATATATCACAACCGCTCCCTGAGTATGTACTGATTGAAGATGAAAAATATGGTTACAAGGAGCAGAGATTGAAATATGAATGGAAGCCTTCTTATTTCCAGGATTGTCTGCAAATAGGACATAACACTGGTAATTGTAAGAAGGAACATGAGCCTGCTGATAAACTTGAGAAGGGATAAGAACAGTAACGCAAAGGAAGAAGATAAAAGCAGAAAAAACAGTAACCAATAGCTCAATGGAAAGTGAAGACTAGTATGCCTAAACTACCAGAACAAGAAGGACAACAGAGTGAAGAAAGTCAAGTTAATGTGAAGGCAGATGACAAGGTTGATACTGATGAACAAGGAAGATTAGTAAAAGGGAAAATAAAAGTGGTTCCTCAAAGTAGTGAGTCTCAGGAAGGAATTATGACTGATGCAGAAGTAGAAAAGTTGCTAAGCCAAAATAGATTCAGCTCTTTCAATTCAAACGAAAGAAACTACCAGTGGAGTAGAAAAGGCCACCAGTACCTCTGATAAGTTTCCCCCATGATAGTCTGTTCATGGAATATCAGAGGGCCAAATAAGCCCTTTAAGCAGAAGGCACTCAAGGCCTTCCTGCTTAAGAATAAACTATCCGTAATAGGGTGCCTTGACACAAAGGTAAAAGACAAAAAAGTAGCTAAAGTAAGAAGAAAGTTTGAAGGAGAATGGACAATATATACATACTATGTGTAACTCCTAAGGGGAGAATCTGGGCGTTTTGGAAAGATCATATGGTGGATGTACATGTAACTATGGCCAATTACCAGATGGTCCACTGTTATGTAAAGGATAGAGGTTCTGCTTTCTCTTGTGAGTTGACTTTTATCTATAGCTACAACACTAATTCAGATAGGAAGAAAATGTGGGATCAACTGATATGTCTCAATAATAACATTAAGAATCCGTGGTTGGTGATGGGGGACTTCAATACAATATTGTCAGTCAATGATAGATTGAATGGAAACCTAGTCCACCAAACAGAAATTCAGGATTTTTAAAATTGCATTACAGATATGGGATTGGGACAGCTGAATAGGAAGGGATGGCAATGGTCATGGTGCAACAAACGAGAGGCAACATAAAGAATTTACAGTAATATTGACTGGGTGTTTGGGAATCCTCAATGGTTCATGCTTTACAATGGAATTGAAGCTTTTTATGACTGTCCTGGTGTATCAGACCATTCACCAATTCTCATAAGTACTGATAGAGTTAAACAGAGATTGCCCAAGCCATTCAGATTGTTAAATGCAATAATACAGCATCAATAATTCAAAGAAGCAGTGCAACAGATTTGGGGACAGAACATAGAGGGATATGCCATGTACTCAGTATGGAGGAAATTAAAATTATTAGAGCAGAGTACAAAGCACATAAACTGAGAATTTTCCTCTTTTGAAAGGAAACTAAACCCAATTAGAGATGAGTTGAAAGGAGTACAAGAGCAACTGAGCACAGACTTATTCAATAATCAATTGAGCACAAAGGAGAAGGAGTTATTGCATCAGATAGAGAAATGGGAAGGCATACATGATCAGGTCTTAAGACAGAAGTCTAGGGCCATTTGGATCCAAGTAGGGGATTCAAACTCAAAGTTTTTTCATGCTCAAGTGAAAGCAAGGCAAGCTATAAATAGAATAGATTCTATATGTAATGAGCAAGGGGTAAGACTTACTGGACCTAAGCTGGTGGAAAGGGAGTTTGTACAATTCTTTCAAGCTCTATTGGGGACTTGTGCAGATGAACTACCATACTTGGATGTAAACATTGTAAAGCTTGGTCTATGCCTAACCAAATAGAAACAAATGGGAATGCTTCAATAGGTCACAAACGAAGAAATTTATCAGATAATCAAAGAGCTTCCCAATGATAAATCCCCGGGAATTGATGGTTACTCAGCTGAATTCTTTAAACAAACTGGGACACTATTGGTTCAGAGATCAGAGAGGTTGTACTTGAGTTCTTTGCAAATGGAAAGATGCTGAAGAGTGTGAACTGCACAACTGTTACATTGGTGCCTAAAGTAGCAAGCCCTACTTATGTTAAAGAATACATGCCCATTGCATATTGCACCACTCTATACAAGGTGATAGCTAAGATCTTAACAGGAAAGTTAAAAATAGTGGTGGACTACATAGTGGGGCCTACACAATCTGCATTCATTGAAGGGAAGAATATATTGGACAATGTAATTCTGGCCCATGAATTAGTCAAAGGATACACACAAAAAGTTGTATCTCCCAGATGTTTGATCAAGGTGGATATAAGAAAGGCATATGACTCAGTAGAGTGGCTATTTCTAAAGATGGTTCTGTTAGAGTATGGAATTCCTGCCAAGTTTGTTGAAATGATAATGGAATGTGTTACGACTGTAAGCTATTCATTGTTGCTTAATGGAGGGTTGACACCTAAATTTCAGGCCAAAAAGGGATTGAGGCAGGGGCATCTTATGTCTCCCTACTTGTTTGTGTTGGTTATGGAATATCTCAATCGAAGTTTGAAGACACTTGAACAAATACTATATTTCAATTACCATCCAAGGTGTACCAAGCTTAAGATAACACATATATGTTTTGCAGATGATTTGATCATGTGTTGCAGAGTAGACAGAATAACAATACAGCTAATTCTTCATGCATTCCATAACTTTTCTATTGTAACTGCTAAAAGCAAATATGAAAAAAAGCTCTTTCTATGTGGCTGGAGTAAATGAGGAATTCAAAGCCTCAATCTTCTCAGAAATGCATTTTACTCTAGGGGAATTCCCCTTCAAATATCTGGGGGTGCCACTGTCAACAAAAAAACTATCCACACATCAATGTATGCCACTTATGGAGAGAATTATTGCAAGAATCAAGTGCTGGACCACCAAATTTTTATCATACAGTGGCAGGTTGCAGTTGATCAAAAGCGTATTGTTTGAAATGCAAATGTATTGGGCACAGGTTTTCTAACTACCAAAGAAGATACTGCACATGGTTACTACTGCGTGTAGGACATTCTTATGGACGGGAAGCAAGGAACCATCAAAAAGAGCTCTAGTGTCATGGGAAAAACTATGTATGCCAGGTTCAACTGGGGCACTAGGTATTTTGGACTTCTGCTCATGGAACAAGGCTGCTTTGTGCAAGATCCTATGGGCCATCAATGCAAAAAAGGACATCTTATGGGTAAAATGGATCCACAATTTTTATATAAAGAGGATAAATGCCATTACAATGCCCACTCCAAAACAAGCTCGCTGGATTATTAGAAAGGTGTTTGGTACAAGAGAATGGTTTGGGGCTGTGAGTACTTCTGGAGATGTCAACGACTTTTGTAAACAAGGAAAATTTAGCATCAAGAAAGTGTACATAGCTGCAAGGCCTCAACTCCAGAAAACTCCATGGAAGAGACTCGTGCTGGGAGCTAATACTATACCAAGACATCGATTCATTATGTGGTTAACACTCAATCAAAGATTGGCAATAGTTGATCGATTGGCAAAATGGAAGATAGATGTGCCAAAAGATTGTGTACTGTGTACTAGTCAAAAAGAAGAAACGCTTGATCATCTCTTCTTTGAGTGTGAATATGCAAAATCGATATAGGCTATACTATTAAACTGGTTGGGAGAAAGGCACTCCATTGAAAGCTGGGAAATGAAGTACAGTGGCTAACTAAGAGAACTAATAACGGTAGACCACGAGCTCAAGTTGTGATATTTTTGTTTGCAGCAACAATCTACTACACATGGCTGGAAAGGAACATGAGAAGGTTTCAAAAATAGTATACTACATATGCAGGGAGAATACGGGAAATTGTACTGCAGCTGCATAACAAAGGCCAGCAAAGGAGTAAATGGAAGACCTTGTTAGAACAGTTAAATAGATTTCCTACTTGCAACAATGTATAGTATATTAGTCTGCTAGGAAAAGATACGTAATTGTAGTACTGCAATAGGAGTATTGTAAAGGGTCTAGCTCTAGAGTCCCATCGGCTAGCGGATGTACATATTTTCATTGGTTAAATATAAAATTTTGATTTGACCAAAAAAAAAAGAAGTAAAATAATAAGTAAGATATCATCAGACAATCAACTATGCAAGTCTATTTAACCAACCATAGTTAACTGTATTTTACAACTCAAATATAATTTTTAAAATACACTTTTGAGAGTAAAATTTCACAACACTCTAATCAATAAGGCTTGAAACTTCTAATATAGACATGAACAAAAGAATAGTTCTAAAATGAGATACAAAAGAAAGAAAGAAAAAACAACATACTGAACAAAAATGGCACGAACTCTCCTAAGAAATGAATAACTCAGAAAGCAGAGTTTTCACCTCCAAGTGAAAACAAAATAATTTGAAGGAAAAAATTTCACTCAAGCAACAAATTTGTTCAGTAGAATCAAAACTTAATCAAGAAATCAACTTATATCATCTTTTAAAAGAAAATATCAGATTTACTAATAAAACTCTTGATCAAAACTAAGAATTCGTGTAAGAATCAATTAAATTTTAAGAAAACTTATTCATTAGAATCAATATTTTTGCGAAAAGTTCAACTAATCTTTATCTTCAAGAGAAAATCAACTGAAGTTCATCTTTCAAAAGAAAACATCAAATTTAATGACAAACTATAGTGTAATCAAAATCTTATAAAAATAACAAAGAAAACATTAATAACTTTGAAGAAGAGATTAACCCAATTTAAGAATACTAGGGATGACGTAAGTAAAATTGCTCTATTGTGAGGGGGGAAACACACACGAGCAAATCAGACAAAATTACCAATATGCATGAAGCAATTCCAACAAAACTACCCAAAAGAACATACCAACTAACAGATAACTATCAAAGTCCAATTAGGAACAATATGGATTCATTTGACAAAGAATAGAGGAGTGTTGTAACGACCCGGCCGGTCGTTTTGAGAAGTTGCACTCAGTTCCGCAGTTTGAGGTCATGAATAGCTTCACATAGTATATTATGATTTATGTGCATAGTCGGCTTTGGTTTTTGAGTGATTCGGAATTGATTTTGGAGGAGGACTCCCACTTGAGAAGCTTGGAAATGAAAGAGTTGACCAAGTCTGACTTTGAGTATTTGACCTCGAATCAGAGTTTTGATGATTCCGGTAGGTCCGAATGGTGATTATGGACTTGGGCATATGCCCAAATTGGCATTTGAATATTTCTAGAAGATTTCGGCACAATTTGGCGGAAGTTGGCAATTTAAAGATTTGGAATTTTCCTAAGTTTGACCATGGTTCGGCTTTAAGGCTATCGGGTTCGAATTTTGGTTTCGGGATATGGAATAGGTCTGTTTCATTATTTACAACTTTCCTGCAAAATTGGGCATCATTTGGAGTTGGTTTGATATGATTCGGACGCCTGATTGCAATTCTAGAAGTTCTTGAAGTTCATTGTGATTTTCATGTGTTTTGGCGTCCGATTCGTGGTTCTAGATATTATTTTGGTATTTTAATCGCACGAGCGAGTTTGTGTTATATTTTTAGAATTTTGTGGATGCATGGTTTAAAGCCCTGAGGGCACGGATGAGATTTGGACACTTTCCGGAGGAGTTTATAGAAGTTCAGTTGGTTCTAGTGCTCTGTTCTCGCATTTGCGATGTTTTTATTGCATTTGTGATATCCGCATTTGTGATATCTGCATTTGCGAGATTATTCTCGCTTTTGTAATGATGGGATGGAACAGGGGACTTCGCATTTGCGAATAACGTTATCGCATTTGCGATTGAAGCAACTTCCATATTTGCGATACAAACTGTCGCTTTTGCGAAAACTCTGAACTCGTTTTTGCGAGACTTGTGTCACATTTACGACTTAGGAGGAGTTGGTGAGGCTTCTCTTTTGCGACGCCATTGTCTCATTTGCGAACCTCATGTCGCAAATGCGATATCTGAGGCTGGTATTAAGACTTTTATTTTGGGACTTAGCTTTATTTTTAACACATTTTGAACCCTAGACTCGATAGGAGGCAATTTTTGTGAAGAGATTTTCATACCAAACTATTGGATAAGTGATTATAATCAATTTTCAACTATATTTCATGATTATATATTAGATTTAACATCAAATTTAAAAGAATCTAAGAGGAAATTTAGGAATTTTTGCAAAGGTTTTGAAAAATAAAAAATTTGAGATTTGAGAGTCGAATTAGATTTGCATTTGAAAACAAAATACATATATGGACTCGTGGGGTTATGGGTTGTCAAGACCTACCCTTAGACCCGGGTTTTGACCAAGCGGGCCCAGGGTTGACTTTTGTTGACTTTTTAGAAATTGCATAAAGATCATAACTTTGTTAATTGAAATTATTTTCTCTTGCATTGTTTGATGTATTTAAGTTGTCTTTGGCTATATTGAGCTGAGCGGAGGTAAATTTGTAAAGAAAAAACAAATTTGAGTATTGATTTGGCCTAATTGAGGTAAGTATCTTGTCTAATTTTGTGTGGAAAAAACTACCCCTTAGGTTTTGGATTGATGATACTATTTGAGTTAAATGAAAGTTGTGTATACAAGGTGACGAGTGTGTACCCGGGTTTATATATTGTATTTGACCGGTTTAGACTATTAGGCTTCTTTCATGCATTTAATTAAAATTATCATTTCATGTTATATCTATTGTTGCTAGGCTCGCCCTTACGTGCTATACTTGAAGTTGTTAGTACATGTTCTATCTTTTATTTACCAAGTGCACCCTTTTATGTTTTTAATTGTTAAATTACAATTACTTATTGAATACATGCCTTGTCTGTCACATGCCTTCATTGTCAATTGATTCTCGGAGATTGTGTCTTGGTTTACGAATTGTCGTTTCTTGTTATTTAATTTTGTGTGTTATCGTGTAACTTCTTCAACCGTTATGATTTCTTTGTGTAGCTTCGTTATTGTGTTGATTTTGTGATATGTCGTAGTTGGTTGTAGCTTGTTTCCTTAATTCATATTGCTTGGGGAGCGGATTGCACGCCGTAATGGTACTGATAATGATCATATGGTGGAATAAGGGAGGATTATGATGTTGATTAATAATGATATGGTGGGATCGGGTTGAGCGCCGCAATGATTTGTGTACATAATAATTGATATTGATAATGATGATATGGTGAAATAAGAGAGGATTATGTTATTGATAAATGATGATACAGTGGGATCGGATTGCGCGCCGCAATGGATTATATATATGATACTTGATATTGATTAATGATACTATGGTGGAATAAGAGAGGATTATGATATTGATAAATGATGATATGGTGGGATCGGGTTGTGCGCTGCAACGGATTGTGTGTGTTGTACTTGTTGTTGTTGTTGTTGTGTCTTGTATGAGTCATGCATCCTACATGAACCGTTGCATTACTTCAATGTGTCAATCTGTGCTTCCGTGGTTACTTGGTGAATTGATTTTCAAGATGAAGTTACTGCGCGGAGTCATTATCTCATACCCCGTTGAGTTGTGAGTAACATAATGGTTTTAAATAAAAGGATTAGGAGAATTCTTACCTTATGTGACTCTTAAGTTAAGACTCGTCGTTTTATTCGGTACTTTACAATTCTTAATAGTTGTCATAGTTTACTTTAATTGATTTCTCAAATTAAACTGATTATCATATCTAACGTTTTTACTTTACTTAAAGATCGCTATTATGTGTTATTTTATCAAATTCTAAATTTTATTCGGCGACTTATCTGATGCTTTGTTTTATGTAAAAATATTATTTTCTTTATCCTAGTGACTTCTAAACTAAACTCATTTAATACCATATCTTGTATAAATTCTACCTTATTTCATTATATTTGGTTCCTAAATAAAACTCAAATTTTCTCATTTGATTCCCTACTTTATTCGAGATTGTTATCATGCCTTATTGTAGATAAATAAATCTCTTGAATATTTTAATTAGCATTTGACATGGATACAATGTACATGGTAGCGCATGGACCTTGCCGTGGGAAAGTGATTTGGAAAATGTGGGCACGAGGTGCTATACGGGTAAGATTTAGAATTTGTGACTTACGATTTGAGATTACGAGGAGTATTGCCTCGGGCGATTCTTATTGTAATTCGTATATTATGTACGATTTAATTGATTGAGTTGTCATCGGTTCTGCTTGCTTGAATTCACTCATATTTTATTTGTATTCTAACTATATTGTTGTTTATTACCTAGTTGTTTCTTATTGCCATTCATGCTTCTATTATTTTTAATGTTGATTGTAAATTTGTGATCTTTCTGATGTTGGTCTTACATTGATGTTCTTTCCATTGTTAGCTCTATGATATATCCTCCACATGTTTACATATCTGATAGGTGTCTTGACCTGGCCTCGTCACTACTCTATCGAGGTTAGGCTTGATACTTACTGGGTACTACTGTGGTGTACTTATGCTATGCTTCTGCACAGTTTTGTGTAGATTCAGGTACTTATGATCGAGTTGGTTTGAGACTTATGTTTGCGCAACTGGAGACTTCAAGATATACATGCTCGACGTTTGCAGGCCTCAAAGTCACCTCCTGTTGTATTTTATTTCCATTGTTTCCTATTATTCCGGGACAGTTATGTACTTATTATTTCTTGTTACTCTTAGAAAAGCTTATGACTTGTACTACCGGTTTTCGGATTGTATGACGATGTTGGTTTAGCTATGTTGTTATAGTTATTATTTAATGTATTGCAGCTAAGTTAGTTAAATTTTATTAATAATCAGCATGTGTTAAGCTTACCTAATTTTAGAGACTAAGTGCCATCACCACATCCTAAGGGAGAAATTGGGGTCGTGACAAGTTAGTATCAGAGCCAGGTTCATAGGTGCTATGACTCATAAGCAGGTTTAGTAGAGTCATGCGGATCGGTAAGAAGACGTCTATACTTATCTTCGAGAGGCTACGGAACTATTAGGAAATTCCACTTATATCATTCCTTATCATGCGGCATTGATTCGTCTTGAAGCGTATATCTAATATTCCTTTGCATCCACTCGTGTATAATATTGTGCACTCAGTATCAGCTTTGCGCCGACAGTTCATGATGTTGCGGATGGTCTACGAGGGAGCCATGGATGCTCAAGCATTATCTCAATGTGTCATCCATATTGAGGATGCATATGTATTGAGAGATTATTCAGTTGTCCACATGGGGGAGCAGCGAGTTCTGGCATCTGGTTGATAAGTATGAGCTCGGGAAGATTTAATTGGTTGCCTAATCGTCGCGATCGTGGTAGGGTCATAAGGTGGATGTTGATTTGAGGATAATTGGTGGTATTAGATACTATGTGATTCGTGTGGGATTTCTACTCAGTGAAAGGAACCTATTATCATTCAAGGCATTGAAGGAGTGAGTTTGACTGCCACGAGGATGGGCATTCGCTTAGTAGATGATTTGAGGAGTCTTATGATTGGTGTTGTATGAACTATGATGGTTAGTATTGTGGATCATCGGATGTTGTGTCCTTTGGCTTCGCGCCAAGTAGGGGAGTCCACTATCGATGATCAGATTACAGGGTCATGTGTTATATCAGTTTTGGCCTGAGATGTTTATGTGGTATTGAAAGGTTCTTCGGAATTTGTATATAATTAAGATCTGAGATTTGCATGGGATAATGCTGGGAATTGCGGTATTTCTACATCATTAATAATTCTACATTTCAGCATCAGAGAGGTTAGAGAAGCAACTTGAGATTCACTGAAGGTCTCTATAGCGTGGGTATCTCAGTTGCGGCTTTATGGGGTGCTTCAGAGGGAATGCAGTGGTTTATGAGCTTATGGGCTACATGGTTCATGATAGGATCTTCTACTTTGATCTTTGGTTTTTGGATCGTTGTGTACCGAAAGGGAAAAGTGTTACCCTAAAGAAAAGTCGAGGAGGATCCGAAGAAATGGGTCAACTCGGTGGTGTTGGGTCAGCATAGCAATAGAGGTAATTGGTCCTTTTTGGGTAGTAATTCTCTACCGGTATTTGTGGCAGTACTCTTGGGTTGGACGGTTTGCATGACTCGGTTGAGTTGGGAAGATTCGGTCCTAATGACTTAGTTATGTGCGGGCGGGTCTTGGAGAGTTCTCGATGGTGTCGACCACGGCTTGAGCCAGCCATCTGCTACTGGCATAAGGAATATGTTGTGCATTATGGTTTTCTCCCGTATGGATATCAAAAGTTAAGAAAATGCTGGCACTATTTGGTACCCCATGTGAAGAACGTGCATTTTAGGACGGCACCTTGTGTTTTCATTTGCGGATGCTTGACTAGTGGTACGGTGATTGCCGGGTTTTGGAGCTTCTGAGGTTCAAGTTTTGCTACGCAATATGGAAGGTCTATGTGGGTGTTTTCGTAAGATGATGGAGTGTGAGTGATGTATCAGCCATTTGAGTAGCGTAGTTGAGATCGGGTATGGAAATTCTTATATTCATGAGGCTTTGGGACTGGATGTTCTCGTAGGTGGACTATCCCTTGATTGTGGATTGTGAAGAAATGTTGAGAATATAATAACTAATGGTGTATGTTATGGATAGGTTGTTATAGACTTTTGGAAGGTTATTTACCTGTTTGGGAATGATCGGAAATGGTTTGGGGGCTATTTGAAAGCCAAGTGAGAATGTGTATTCTATATCAGATTAGGTTTGGTTACTCTTATGAAATTGATATCCTGGGTTTAGTATCAGGCAGAATGGATGTCATTCATGCCCCAGTCTGTGTCATGTACTTCTCTCTTATGCTATGATGGGTTGTGAAGTTATATGATTACTCGTACGCATGTTGTAATCCCGTTAAGGCCGTATCGCGATATGGGCAAGATGGCCCCCATGATGTTGATTTGCTCATTGCACCTTAGTTGTCCTTGCTTTCCTCCATGTTGTATTTTTTCTATTCATCTTCCCACAGCTATATTTGTGCACTCTATCATGCTTAAAGTTGGCATACATGTGATCAGTGAACCCGAGCACTTCGGCTCGATGGGTATCCCTATGTGGATTGATATATTTGGGATCGGGTTGCACGCTGCAATGGATGTTATGTGGGATACCCTTCCTTGCGCTTATTTCATGTTTTATTTCCCCTACTGTGGGATAAGTTTATGAAATTGTACTTTTGTTGTTATATCTGTTGTACTTGTTAGACAGTCTCCATACCTTGCTTTCGTTTTGTCTTTAGAAAATTTCCTTATGAGTTATTGCTTGTTTGGTGTACGGACCGCATTGTGTGGGAATCCATGTGTTTTAGTGTGACCTATCAGTGGGCTGCTTGTATGGGCTGAGAGGAGATTTCTATATATGAGATTTGCACTATCGTATTGGGATGAGGAGTATTTGGAAGGATGATGCTATATTTTCGCTCGGAATTGGGCAATGGCCCTTGGCGGATGAGAGAGCTTCTTGGCTTGTTGATTTCATGGGTGGTTTTGAGTTTCCTGCAGGTTTCTTTTATCATATGCAGCGTTGCAGAGGTCCGAAATGAGGTTTTATTCAATATGAATTGTATTATCTGTCGCGCCCCTTTTTCCAGCGAAAGCTTTTTTTGACATGTGACAACTCTTTTAAATGGGTAATAAAAGAGAAGAGTCGCCACCTAACAGTGTAAGGTGCGTTAGGGCACTAATTTGCAAATAACTTTGTTTAACTAGTCTATGTCACCAAAGATGGGGTAAGGGCTCAAAATACCTCAAAGAGAAGGTGTTAGGCACTCTTCGAGGTCTAGAACTATGGGTCCCGGTCGAAGTTTTACACTATGTGGGATTATCGGATTATAATTGTCCTATGTAATCGTGTAAGTGAAGAAGACAAGGAATTTAAAAGTTCTACTATGATGTAAATAAGTGAAGAAAATTGCGCAAGAATTAAACTATAAATAATCAGTACAGGTCTTTAGAGGTTACAGGATACAACTTCATTGTTCTAAATTCAAGAGACGAAGTGCGAACAATAAACATAAAAGGGAGGGGGGTCCTAAATTTTTTAAATATCACCCCATGCAACATAAATAATATTTCGCAACTCCCTTATGGTATGGGTTGCTCATATTATTCAGCGAGCACAGACTATCATCTCCTGCTACCCAATTACTATAGTAAAGTTGTTTACTTAAAGCGTTCTAATTCAATTCTAGATCGTGTCTTATGCGTGCGCTACCCATCCCATGCCTATGGTCCAGGAGGCTTTAGCGCACATTCAAAATATGTAGGACTACACGTAGAGACAATAAGTGGATCAAGTTAGCCTCCACACATAATCAACAAATGCACGTGGGCAAATTCTTATATTAGGCAGTAGACAGTTTCAGAATTAAGACGCATTAGAGTCGTTAAGTCCTATAGGCATGGCTTCTATGTTATTCTGATTTCAAGCGTCTTACATGCAGTACTGCTGTTTTAGACTAACAAATTTGCATATTACAGGTATTACAGACCCTATAGGCATGATCTCTAAATTGTTTGCGCAATGAGGCAGTAAAACAACTACGAATTACTAGTGTTTGACTTTATAGACATGCTTTCTGGGCGAGTAACAGAATCCTATAGGCATTATATCTAAATAATTGGTGTTTGAACTCGATTTTATCATACTTGTTCCTATATGCATGTCATCTAGGTGGGCAGCATAATGAAAGTGACAGAAGCAGACGATTAATTAGTTAAAATCTTATAGTCATAGTATCTATATGAGCATTAGCAAAGGTATGTATTGTTACATCCTATAGGCATGTTGTCTAATAATTAAACAAGTAGTTATTGGCATTTGATTTCTATAGACATGATGTCCAATAGCGCACAACAGTATACGTGGAAATATGTACAACATTTACTCAAACTAACATGCTTTTGGATAGTGTACAGATATTAGACAAGTTAAGTAGAGTGTGTGATTCCCTATAGACATGATTTCTATGTGTAGCACGTCAAGCAAACAGCAAGCAAGGCAAGTAAATCCTATGGACAAGTTTTCTACCCGTTTATGCAAGAATTAGGATACCCAACCCCCTTTTCACTAATTCTCCATCATTTCTTTACAAATTATTACAGGCCCAAAGATAAAAGAAGAAACAAACTCAAATATTACAAAATCGAGGTGACTACAGGCCCAACAAATAGAGAAAATCCAAGAAGAAATAACTCAGCACTGCCTGGGCCATCAACAAGGTTGCTCCTCATACAGGTAGCAGACCTAGACCCAAACTCAGCTCAAACATTAGAGTGTATCGATTGCACAGTCCAAGCCCACACTTGGACCCATATCAAGCCCAGATGGAGCCCCACTTACCCAGCAACTGCGAATCAACAACTTAACCAGTCAAACTAACAAACCACACATAGCAATACTTAAAAGATTATGGGACCTACTAATAGCAACTAGATGACAGAATTTATAGGAAAGTGTATTTTCATTTTAGAAGCAATCATGACAGGATTGATTAAACAAAAGAACATTAAAACTAAGAGAATCAATAGGGCATAGCTACAACATGGGAAGTTTGATATGGCAAACTAACATTACAGGTTCAATCACTTAGCAGAGGATAGCATGTTGAGCATGAACAACACATTGAGAGAGAGTTAGGGGAAACTGGTCATTTGGGGTTACATGGTAAACATATACAAGATGCACATGCCAAATGAGTTCAGAATAGAGCATGGTCCATAATTAGCCTAAAAAGGATTTTAAACTTAGGAGTCTAATTTATGAAGGTCAAATAGAGTCATAGTCAGGGAATGACAATATAACAAACAGACAAGCAAACAATCAATAGGAAACCTAATCATGTTGAATGTAACACAAAGATCCCCAAGTACAAAGGTATCATGGTGGGAAGACACATTAACTTCATAATAACATGTCAAATAGGCATTAGGACTATCCTAGTTGACCATATAGGGAGAATAAGTTGAATATGATGAGATTCCTCCTAGTAGTCTTAAGCAATCAGTGAGCACATAGTGATAGCATGACATTAGAGTTTACAAACAACAAAAAGACCTGGTTGGGATAGTATTAGCATATAGGTTCCTCATGAATTGACTCTAAGACAATAGCATATTGTACATGAAGGACTTGACAGAAAAGTAGTTCATTTGGCCAAATTCTGGGCATAAATTAATTCTTCACAAGAATCTAAGGCATATACTCATAACAAGAAAAAGGTATAAGTAACCAATTATATATAAACTTAATGATTAGAAACCAATCAGGTTGGACACATATAATGGGCATGCATTAAAGCTATAAGTGGAAAGAGAACATATTAATTTGGACAGTATTGCCGCATGATTTGCAGGGAAACAACAAGTTATGCATAAAGTATTCAACAGGAAGAGAGTAATTCTGAGCAAAGACATAGTTTCCTAAGGGTTTTTGTACAATAAATCAAGACAAGGTGCAACAAGCATCAATCAGGTTTAATTAAAAACCAAGAAAATGTCATGAATCAACTTAGCAAACTATGCAAAATAAGGATTTGAACAGAGTTGAAGCTACTGACACTGAAGAATGATATTAAGAAAAACAAACATGTATACGAAGTAGCATAATATCGAAATTAACTCAAGAAAATCCAAGTAGCAATAGTGCACATAACACAAACAGAAAGAAGTAGGATTTCGGGAGTATGAAGTACTAACCAGTTGCAAACAAATCTAAAAAAGAATGAGAAACTCCAAATCTCAGAAATAGCATCGATTGCAGAAGAACAATGAAACCCCAAATCTCCAGTGCTTCAGAGTTCACAAGAGCCTCGAAGTGGGCTATGAGCAGTGCTTGCACTGGAGGAGGCAAATGAACGGATTTCGGTGGCCTTGGCTTCCAGCCGGCTAAAAGCAAAAGTCTCAGAATAGTATAGAATGAGTGAGAGTGAGAGAATAGTAGTGGTAACAATAGTTAAGTAATAGTCGTTAAGACTTAGAAGGGGAATGGGGAAGGGGGTTTATATATTAGTAATAATTAAATGAACAAACAAGGAAACATAGTTAATCAAACACAAATAAGGAAAGAGAAGCTTGCAAAATCAATTCAGAATCAATTTAGAAGAAAATCGGGTAAACCCTAGTTCCAGATGGAGAACAAAATAGTCGAAGAATCTCACTGAATTGGACCCATATAACCTTGCTATGGATGCATATAGACAAAACACCGTCCAACTCTTGAAGATCTGGGGACGATTGTATTTGATTCAAGACCTGGTACTTGCCAAAAATAGGCAAGTACTAGGTGATACCATAACCGTGTAAGTAACGAAGAGATCGAGCATATATGGAAGGAAAATCACAGAGAGATTCCATATTAGGTTCGGAGTTGGAGAGGGTAAGGGAGGCGGCTACTAGGGTTTCTCAGAAGAGAGAATGGGAAAGTTGAGAGTGTTTGGGGGCGGCGGTTCAGAGGGGGGTGTTAGGATTTGGGTTTGGTTAATTAAAGATGAGAGATGGTTTGTGGGTCATTGATCTCTGAGATCAACGTTTGAGATAGAAAAAAAGAGTAGGTCGAGCCATTTATTTGGGTGCCGATCGGGTTCATTAAAAGGGTCGTCTGGTTTGGGCTTGGGGTTATTGGGCTAGGTTTTGGGGCCAAAATTAGCTCAAAAATTGGGCCATAGTTTAAATACACGAAATTTATTAAAATAATTTATAAAACATAATTAATAAATAATAAAAATATTATTTATGCAGTAAAATACTTGAAAATAATAGCTTAACATTATAAAATTTCTATTTTGGTGTAAATAATGTAATAATATAATTATGTATAGAATATAGGCTATTATTGTAAAAATTATGTAAATAGCTCAAAAACTATATATGTAATTATATGAAATAAAGTAAATTATTATAAAATATATATGTGGATGTAAATAATAAATTTAGATGATTAAGTCATCACAAAATAATTTGAGAGGATAATAAATAAATATTTGAATAATTTAAATGCAAGAAAATTAATTTTAAAGCTTTAAAAATTATGAAACATTATAGAAGACACTTGCATGACTCTTTTAAATTGGGTAATAATGTAAAATGATATTTGGAAAGTATATATAATATTTTATAAAATATGAGGCAAAATTGGGTATTAAGAGCTCCCCATCTTCACCCGAAAATGATGAAGGAGTTGTCAGGTAAAGAAAATAAAGACTAATTTTGTCCGAAATGAATGAGAT
>AWOL01S0097668.1:4090-14915 GCA_000715115.1 Nicotiana otophora
TTTAAACGAGATGATTCGATTCAAACACTAATTTTTAAAGCATGTTGTACTTTATTGAGATTTCATGATATGAATGTTATATGCTTTATTGCTCGTCACTAGTGCTCAGTCTTTATTTATTGTTGTTACTTACTGAGTTGGCGTACTCACGTTACTCCCTGCACCTTGTGTGCAGATTCAGGTGTAGCTGGACATGGTAGCGGTTATTGAGTGTTCTGGTTGCATATTTTCTTGGAGATAACAAGGTAGCTGTTTGGCGATCGCAACCCCTGCTCTTCTCCCTCTTATCTTCCTCTAGTTGTATTTAGCTATTTTCTAGGCTGAGTTAGCTTTGATATTGTTAGACAGATTGTAGTAGATGGTCATGACTAGTGACACCCCGATGTAGAGCTTTTTTTTCCGCACTTCTATTTTTCTTTGATTTGAACTCTTTAGATGGAGGTTTTATGTTAAAAAAAACTTTGAAATTATCTTTGAAATGAAAATATTGGTTTGTTATGGAAATGAGTCGGCTTGCCTAGTTCCACGACAGAGGTTAGTTTGGGTCGTGACAGCCCTGGTAGATTTCATGTCCACACCGGGTTTCAGGAGGTCATGGGCCGCATGCTACGGTTCATGGACACTATGACCCAGGCTGGTTTATTTCCAGTGGACCCAGCCATATCTCAGGTGGGAGGGGGTGCACATACCCCTACAGCTCAGGCTCCTCGGCATGTGGCTGCCATGTATCAGACCCCGGGCGCACTACTCGTGGGCGGAGCTCAGCCAGTGACAACAGCTATACCTGAGCCCGTACCAGCTGCGGTCGGCGATCCACATAGGATATTGGATAGATGGACCAGGATTCAACCTCCTGTCTTTGGAGGTGAGTGACATGAGGACCCCCAGGGCTTTATTGACCGGTGTAGGGATAGACTGCACAATACGAGGATAGTGGAGTATCATGGGGTGGAGTTTACTACTTTCCAGCTGGAGAACAGGGCCCGTAGGTGGTGGCAGTCATATCTTCTCGGCAGACCAGCAAGTTCTCCTCCCAGGACTTAGGACCGGTTCACACGCCTCTTCTTGGACAGGTATTTTCCACCCTCTAAGAGAGAAGAGTTACGATTTCAGTTCGAGCAGCTCCAGCAGGGCTAGATATCGGTGACCGACTATGAGGCGAGATATTTTGAGTTGTCTCGTCATGCACTTATGATACTTCTGACCGATGCAGAGAGGGTGTGAAGGTTTGTTGCACGTTTGCACTTGGCTAGCTAGGCCACAATGGCCCGAGAGGTTGAGATGTGGACTTCTTACAAGCTAGTTGTAGATATAGCTCGGAGGATCGAGGGTGCACACTAGCGTGTTTGGGAACAGGCTACGAGGGATAAGCGATTTAGGAATTCTGGAGAGTTCAGTAGTGCCTCAGCTAAGGGCAGGGGTCAGCTCGTGAGGGGTCAGTCTAGCAGGCCTACATATCTAGCACCATCGCCCCCTCGAGTTGCCCCAGGGCGGCCCTATTTTAGTGTCATGCCAGAAAGTTCCTACTGGCCACCAGCCATTCAGGGTTCCTCCGGTGGTTATTCAGGCCATCAGGGTCAGGCTTCCGGTCAACAGTCCACCGTTCTGAGAGGTTGTTATGAGTGTGGGGATCCTGGCCACATGAAGAGGTTTTGTCCCAAACTTCAGGGCAAGGCAGTGCAGCAAGGACACCAACCTATGATTATAGCACTAGCCGCCCCACCAGCCATCCGGCAGCCCAGAGGTGGAGGGTAGGTGTGTAGGGGCTATCTATATTTGGAGGTCAGGTAAGAGGAGGCCAGTCAGGTGGCACTCTAGCTAGATTATATGCTTTTCCGGCCAGACCAGATGTAGTGGCCACAGATGCCATGATCACAAGTATTATTTCTCTCTGCAGTAGGGATGCTTCGGTATTATTTGATCAAAGGTCTACCTACTCATATGTGTCATCTCTGTTTGCTCATTTCGTGGATGTTCCTCGCAAGTCCTTGGGTACTCCTGTTTATGTGTCTAATTATGTTGTCATGGATCAGATTTATCGGTCCTGTGTTGTCACATTCTGTGGTTATGAGACTAGTGTGGATCTTCTGTTGCTTGATATGACCGACTTTGAGGTCATCCTGGGCATGGACTGGTTATCTTCATATCACGCCATCCTTGATTGCCATGCCAAGACTGTTACCTTGGCGATGCCAGAGTTGCCTAGATTGGAGTGGAAGGGTTCGTTTGTCAGTACACCTAGTCGGGTTATCTCTTTTCTGAAGGCTCTACACATGGTCGAGAAGGGGTGCTTGGATTATCTAGCCTATGTTCGGGATACTACTACAGAGACTCCAACGATTGATTCAGTGACCGTGGTCCGATAGTTCTCTGATGTGTTTCCTTCTGATCTTCCAAGCATGCCACCAGATGGTGATATTGATTTCTGTATTGATTTGGCCTTAGGTACCCAGCCTATCTCTATCCCACTGTACCGCATGGCTCCGAAAGAGTTGAAGGATTTAAAGGAACAACTAGAGGAGTTGCTAGCAAAGTCTTTCGTCAGACCAAGTGTATCACCTTGGGGTGCACGAGTGTTATTTGTGAAGAAGAAAGATGGGACTATGCGGATGTGCATTGATTACCGCAGTCGAACAAAGTCACCATAAAGAACTAGTACCCGTTGCCGCGTATTGATGATTTGTTTGATCAGTTGCAGGGTGCTAGGATGTTCTCTAAGATCGACTTGAGATTGGGGTACCATCAGTTAAAGATTCAGGATTCAGATGTTCCGAAGACTTCTTTCTGGACTAGATATGTCCATTTTGAGTTTATAGTGATGTCCTTTGGCTTGACTAACGCCCCGACAATATTTATGGATTTGGTTAATAGGGTGTTCAGACCGTATATTGATTCGTTTGTTATTGTCTTCATTGATGACATTTTTGATCTATTCGCGTAGCATGGAAGAGCACGAGCAACATCTAAGAGTGGTACTTCAGACCTCGCGGGAGCTGAAGCTATATGCTAAGCTCTTCAAGTGTGAATTCTGGCTAGATTCTGTGGCATTCTTGGGACATGTTGTATCGAGCAAGGTTATTACGGTTGATCGCAAGAAGATCGAGGCAGTTCATAGTTGGCCTCGTCCTACCACAGCGGCAGAGATCAGGAGCTTGCTGGGGTTAGCACGTTATTATCTTTAGTTTGTGAAGGGCTTATCAACTATTACAACACCTTTGACAAGACTGACCCTGAAGGGTGCTCTGTTCTGATGGTCCGACGATTGTGAGGCGAGCTTTTAGAAGCTCAAAACCGCCTTGACTTCAGCACCGGTGTTAATGTTGCCTTCCGGTTCAGGGATGTATTTTGTGTATTGCAACGCTTCACATGTTGGATTTGGTTGTGTATTGATGCAGAAATGGAAAGTTATTGTATATGCTTCACGTCAGTTGAAGACCCATGAGAAGAATTACCCTGTACATGTTTCGGAGTTGGCCGCGATTATTCATGCTCTTAAGATCTAGAGGCATTATTTTTATGCAGTGTCCTTTGAGATTTACACCGATTATCACAGCCTGCAGCATTGGTTCAAGCAGAGGGATCTCAATTTGAGGCAGCGCAGGTGGCTTGAGTTACTGAAGGATTATAATATTACCATCCTTTATCATACGGGCAAGGTGAATGTAGTTGCAGATGCCTTGAGCAGAAAGGCAGAGAGTATGGGTAATTTGGCATTCATTTCAGCGGAGGAGAGGCCACTAGCTTTGGACATTCAGTCATTGGCTAACAGACTTGTGAGGTTAGATATTTCAGAGCCCAGTCGAGTTCTTGCATGCGTCGTAGCCCAGTCTTCACTATTTGAGCAGATCAAGGCTAGTTAATTTAATGACCCGCACTTGTTGTTTCTCAGAGAGACAATACTGCAGGGTGGTTCCAGGGAGGTTACTATCGCTGAGGATGGTGTTCTGTGACTTCACGGTTGCCTATGTGTTCCCAATGTTGATGGCTTGAGGGAGAAGATCCTAGAGGAAGCACATAGTTCTCGATATTCTATTCATCCAGGTGCTATAAAGATGTATCGCGACCCGAGGCAACATTATTGGTGGCGGCGGATGAATAAGGACATAGTTTAGTATGTCGCGAGGTGTCTAAATTACTAGCAGGTTAAGTACGAGCACCATAGCTAGGTGTCCTACTCCAGCAGATGACTATACGTGAGTGGAAGTGTGAGCGCATTACTATGTACTTCGTAGTTGCGTTATCGCGGACCTTGAGGAAGTTCGATGCAGTTTGGGTAATTGTCGATAGGTTGACCAAGTAGGCACATTTCATTCCGCTTGTGACCACGTATACTTAGGAGAGTTTGGTCCAGATTTATATTCAGGAGATAGTTCAGTTTCATGGTGTGCCTGTTTCCATCATATCAGATAGAGGCCCTCAGTTTACTTCACATTTCTGGAGAGCAGTACAGAGTGAGTTGGGGACTCGGGTAGAGCTCAACACAAATTTTCATCTGCAGACCGACGGGTAGTCAGAGCGGACAGTTCAGATCTTGGAGGACATGCTCAGAGCATGTGTGGTTTACTTTGGAGGGCACTGGGATCGGTTCTTGCCTTTGGCCGAGTTTGCTTACAACAATAGTTATTAGTCCAGCATCGAAATGGCTCCATTTGAGGCTTTATATGGTCAGCGATGCCGTTTACCCATCAGATGGTTTGAGCCTGTCGAGGCTAATTTATATGGTACTGATTTATTCTTTAAAGAAATAATTAAGACCTTTAGCATTAATGTTAACCAATGGCTACCCCTCATTACAAAATTTATTTGCATGCTATTAATGTTGACATTTAGTATAGATATTCAGAGGCTGTTTTTCTCGATATAGTCCACGTTGAGTTGTTCTTCTTAATTATTTCTATATTTTGTTCTTGCTAATTCTTTTTGCAGACAAGTTGACTTTTTTTTCTTTCAAATTTGGTGTTGGTAGTTGCTTTTTATATTACTTCCTCCGTTCACTTTTATATTGTCCGCTATACTAAAAATACATTTTTATTTTTACTTGTCAATTTTAGCAAATCAAGAGAAAAATAATTTTTTTTCTGTTTTACCCTTATCATTAACTACTCATTCCCCAAATTATTTTTCAAGACTTCTTAAAATGCTATCTTTATTATGGATGTTATAGTAAAATATGAATTTCATTTATCATTTCTCAAGGGATGTGCCAAGTCTATTGTGGACAAGTAAAAGTGAGCAGAGTATTAATTTACAAATCTACTTAATTAATCCTATCGAAATTTGAGACCATCTCATCTAGATGCTTAAAATGTGAGAGAGAGCACATATTTATTTAGTTAGTTATGTCTTCACTATGCCCTCTCACATGCAACCCTATTTTTCGTTCATGAGCAAAGCTTGGGAATTCTTTTTCATAATAAGTTATGGTGAGTCTCAGAACTATGTCTGCTTTGATGACACGCCGAAGTATATGACCATCTCATTTGAAAGCTTAAGTTGTTAGAGATGACATATTTTTATCTATTTTATGTACCAACAACTCCCTCATATAATAGAAGTCTATATAAACCATTCTCGTGAAGTAAATCTTTTGGCCATATATCCTCGTAGAAAAATGGCTACTCCCATGCAAAGAGAAAAATTCAATAAAAAGCAACTGGTACACTATCACGACCCAAACTAACCCTGTCGTGATGACGCCTATCGTGGTACTAGGCAAGCCCACCTTTCCAAGACTTTTTCAAAATTTTAAGAGAAGTGAACTAAAACATTTAAAATATCCGGAGTTTTTCATAAATACGGGGTAAAACCCAAATCAAAACATAAGTGCGGAAAAATAGTCCGACATCGGGGTGTCACTAAGTCAAGAGCATCTAGATAACCAAATTAATACAACCAGTATCTAAGTATCAATACAAGACAGAAAGGAATATATAGAAGGAGAACAAGGCACTACGGACGCTGGCAACTACCTCGTAGTCCCCGGTACTCGATCCTCCTGGACTCAAAGACCTCCGTAATTAAACACACCTGGATCTGCACATGAAGTGCAGGGTGTAGCATGAGTAAAACCAACTCAGCAAGTAACTAAAATAAATAAGGTACTGAGAAGCAGTGACGAGCTATATAGTACAGTTCATTTTAAACGTTTTCAGCTAAGAGTGAACGTGCTTTCAAATCCTGTGGTATAAGTCAAAATAGTTCGCGCTCATATAAAATAGATATGAATCTTCCAGAAATTTCACAACAATAACAGATAACAACCAAGTGCAACAATAAATAAAGCAGGTACAACCTCTCAAGGCAACAGTCACTCAACCCATCTCAACCTCACACTCTCGGCTCCCAGCCCTCAGTACACACTCTCAATAGGTACCTACGCTCACTGGGGGTGTTCAGACTCATGAGGGGCTCCTAAAGCCCAAGCGCTATAAGCACGGACAACCGACGTGCTGCACAAATATCTCACGTGTTATAATATCATATCTGGATCCACACGGACAACGCACGTGCTATAATATCATATTTGTATCTGCACGGACAACTCACATGTCACAGAAAAATACCTCACAACCAGGCCTTCGGCCTTACTCAGTCATGAACCTCTCTAGTCTCATAGCTCTCAATAAAGAAAGGGAAAGCAGCCCAAATCAAAGTGTTACAATATATCATCAGGGAAAAATAAATAACAAAGACTGAGGTTAACATGTACAAGAATCACTATGACTGAGTATAACTACCATGAACGGAATATAGCCTAAGCATGACTTCTAACATGAAAGGCAGTCAAGTTCTACTAAACACAAGAATGCACATAAACACAAATAAAGGCTATTAGACTTCAGAGTATCCCGGGACGGATCAAGTCTCAATCCCCCACGGTGTACTGCCACACGCCCGTCACCTAGCATGGGTGCCACCTCCAAACAGTCACATTATACCAAACTCTGGGTTTCATACCCTCAAGACCAGATTTAAAATAATTACTTACCTCAACAGCGTAGAACTCCTACTCTGGAATGCTCTTGCCCCTTGATTCGATCTCCAAATGCTCTGAATCTAACCACAATCAGTACAATACCATTAATTTATGCTAAAGGAATGAATTCCACAAGAAAAATACCCAATTAGACTCAAAATCCGAAATTGGCTCAAACCCGGCCCCTGGGATCACGTCTCGAAATCCAACAAAATTTATAAAACTAGAAAGACCATTCACTCACGAGTCTAACCATACTAAATTCATCAAAATCCGACATCGTTTGGTCCTTCAAATCCTTAAATTACTCTCCAAAAATCCAAGCCCTAACCCCTCATTTTCACTAAGTACATGATTAAACAACGGGAAATCACCATATATACGAGTATTAGGGCTCACGCAACTTACCTCACTGATAGCCCTTGAATCACCCTTCAAATATAACTCTAAAAGCTCCAAAATCCGACTTGAAAATGGTGGAAATGAACCAAATTCGGGAAGGGTTCTATATATGGTTTCTGCCCAGGCTTTTCGCACCTGCGGAAAATTTGACGCTTCTGCACCACCGCACCTGTGGAAAATCCATCGCAGGTGCAGAACTCACTTAGGAGCCCAGGTTCCGCATTTGCAGCCCAAAACCCTGCCCCTGCGAATGCGCACCTACGCGTTTTCCTTCTGCTTCTGCGAAGCTGCCCAGCGTCCCCCCTTTCCGCATCTGCGCCCCAGGTTTCGCACATACGGGCACGCAGATGCGACCTCTAGCTAGCACCTGCGCATCTTGCGTAGCCCAGTACTGCCCGCTCCTGCGGACTCTCCTTGCGCACCAGCGACCTCGCAGTTGCGACTCCTTTCGCAGGTGCGAAAATAGCAGTAGCAACAACTTCAGCTGCATTTTCCAACTTTGACAAATCCGTGAACCACCCGGAATCACACCGAGGCCCTCGGGACCTCAACCAAAAATACCAACAAGTCATATATCAACATACAAACTTAGTCGAACCTTCGAATCACTTAAATCAACATCCAAACACCAAATTACTCTCGGATTCAAGCCTAAGAACTTTTAAAGTTTTCCAAATTCGACAACCGATGCCGAAACCAACCAAACCATGTCCGAATGACCTCAAAATTTGCACACATGTCACAAATGACACTACCAACCTACTCCAACTTCCAAAATTCTATTCCCACCCCGATATCAAATGTTTCACTGCCGGCCGAAATGCCAAATTTCCAACTTTTGCCAATTCAAGCCTAATTCTACTCCGGACCTCCAAATCACATTCCAGACAGTCCAAAATCACCTAACAAAGCTAATGGAACCATCAGAATTAAATTCCAAGATTGTTTACATATAGGTCAACATTAGGTTGTGTTTTTCAACTTAAGCTTCTACTTTAGAGACGAAGTGTCTCATTCTACTCCGAAACCACTCCGGAACCGAACCAACCAACCCGGTATAACATAATATAGCTGAAAAGCACAAAAGAAAGCAGAAATGGGGAAAACGGGGTTATGACTCTCGAAACAACTGGTCGTGTTGTTACATCCTCCCCCTCTTAACCAAACGTTCGTCCTCGAACGGGTCTAGAAACATACCTGGAGTCTCGAATAGGCGTGAATATCTGCTCCGCATCTCCCGTTCGGTCTCCCAAGTGGCCTCCTCCATAGGCTGACCTCTCCACTGCACCTTTACTGAAGTTATATCCTTTGACCTCAACCTTCGAACCTGCCAATCCAAAATAGCCACCGTCTCCACCTCATAAGTCATATCATCCTCCAACTGAACCGTGCCGAAATCCAAAACATGGGACAAATCTCAAATATACTTCCAGAACATGGAAATATGAAACACGGGGTGCACATTCGACAAGCTGGGTGGAAAGGCAATCTTATAAGCCACCTCCCCAATCCTCTGAAGCAGCTCAAAAGGCCCAATGAATCGGGAGTTCAACTTGCCCCTCTTCCCAAACCTCATAACACCCTTTATGGGTGATACCTTCAGCAAAACCTTCTCCCCAACCATGAAATATATATCACGAAACCTCCTGTCTACGTAGCTCTTCTGCCTAGACTGCACCGTGCGAAGCCGCTCCTGAATCAATTTCACCTTATCTAATGCATCCTCAACCCAAACTCTATGCTCGGCGACTCAAAGCATCGGCCACCAAATTGGCCTTCCCCGGATGGTATAGAATAGTGATATCATAGTCCTTAAGAAGCTCCAACCATCTCCGCTGACACAAATTATGGTCCTTCTGCTTAAACAGATGTTGCAGACTCTGGTGATCAGTATAAATCTCACAATGAACCCCATACAAATAGTGACACCAAATCTTCAAGGCGTGAACAATGGCTGCTAACTCAAGATCATGGACAGGATAATTCTTCTCATGGGTCTTCAACTGGCGCGAGGCGTAGGCAATCACCCTACCCTTCTGCATCAAAACACAACCAATGCCTATCCTCGAGGCATCACAATACACAGTGTAAGAACCTAAAGCTGATGGCCAAACTAACACTGGAGTTGTGGTCAAAGCAGTCTTGAGCTTCTGAAAGCTCTCCTCACACTCGTCCGACCACCTGAATGGAGCACCCTTTTGGGTTAATTTGGTCAAGGGTGAAGCAATAGATGAAAATCCCTCAATAAAGCGATGGTAGTAACCCGCCAAACCAAGAAAGCTCCTAATCTTCATGGCTGAGGACAGTCTAGGAAAACTCTGAACCGCCTCTATCTTCTTCGGATCAACCTGAATACCCTCACTGGACACCATGTGTCCCAAGAATGCTATTGAACTAAGCGAAAACTCACACTTGGAGATTTGCATAAAACTTCTCCTCTCTCAATCTCTGTAATACAATCCTCAAATGCTGAGCGTGATGCTCCTGGCTATCAGAGTATACCAGGATGTCATCAATGAATACAACAATGAATGAGTCCAAATAGGGCTGGAATACACTATTCATCAAATGCATGAATGCTGTTGGGGCATGGGTCAGCCCAAAAGACATCACTAAGAATTTGTAATGGCCATATCAGATCCTGAAAACTGTCTTAAGAATATCCGAATCCCGAATCTTCAGCTGGTGATAAACGGACCTCCAATCAATCTTAGAGAACACCCTCGCTCCCTAAAGATGGTCAAATAAATCATCAATACTAGGGAAAGGATACTTGTTCTTGATTGTGACCTTGTTCAACTGCCTGTAATCAATGCACATTCTCATGGAACCATCCTTCATCTTCACAAATAGAACCGGTGCACCCCAAGGTGACACACTAGGCCAAAATAAACCCTTATTAAGGAGTTCTTGAAGTTGTTCTTTCAACTCCTTCAACTCCGCCGGTGCCATATGATACAGTGGAATAGAAACAGGCTAAGTGTCCGACACCAAATCAATACCAAAGTCAATATCCCTGTTAGGCGGCATGCCCAACAAGTCTGGAGGAAATCACCCTATTAGGTACATAATCTATAGAACCGCTCCACTCTACCCTCGAAAATCCCAGCGTCGCCAATGTCAAGGTCTTTGCCTGACAATCTAGAACAGCATGACATGGAGATAACTAATCCATACCCAATATCATATCAAAGTTAACCATATTGAGCAGCAAAAGGTCCACTTGGGTCTCCAGACCCCCAATAGTCACCACACATGACCAATATACGCAGCCCACACCAATAGTATCACGCACAGGAGTAGATACATGAATAGATGAAACTAAAGACTCACGGGGCATATCCAGAAAATGGGTGAAATACGAGGAAACGTATGAATACGTGGAACCAGGGTCAAATAATACGGAGGCATCTCTATGACAAACCGAGACAATACCTGTAATAATGG
>AWOL01S0097683.1:0-14681 GCA_000715115.1 Nicotiana otophora
CAAACCATCCATTGAACATCAAAGGAGACTCAATGAAGCCATGCAAGACGTGGTCAAAAAGGATATTATCAAATGGTTGGATGTCGGGGTGGTCTACCCTATTTCCGACAATTCGTGGACTTCTCCGTGCAATGTGTTCCGAAAAAGGGGGTCATAATTGTGGTTACCATTGATAAGAATGAGTTGATTCCAACAAGAACGGTGACCGGGTGAAGAGTGTGTATGGACTATCGGAATCTAAACAAAGTCACAAGGAAAGACCATTTTCCACTCCCCTTCCTTGATCAAATGCTTGATAGGTTGGCCGGCCGTGCTTTCTATTACTTTCTAGATGGATATTCGGGTTACAATCAAATCCTTATTGCCCAGGAAGATCAAGAGAAAACAACTTTCACTTGTCCCTATGGCACTTTCGCTTTCAAGCGGATGCAATGCATTGGCCACTTTTTAACGGTGTATGATGGCGATCTTTACAGATATGGTAGAGGACTACCTTGAAGTCTTCATGGATGACTTTCGGTAGTCGGGGATTCCTTTGATGATTGCTTGGAAAATTTGGATAAAGTATTGGCAAGGTGTGAAGAAACGAACTTGGTGTTGAATTGGAAGAAATGTCATTTCATGGTCAAGGAAGGCATTGTCCTTGGCCACAAGATTTCAAAGAAGGGCATTGAGGTTGACAAGGCAAAAATAGAAGTGATTTCTAAACTTTCACCTCCAACATCCGTGAAAGGCGTGAGAAGTTTCTTGGGACACGCGGGGTTCTACCGGTGCTTCATAAAGGATTTTTCCGAAGTGGTAAACCCCTTGTGCAAGCTTTTAGAGAAAGATGCTAAGTTTCACTTCAATTATAATTGCATGAGATCCTTTGAATTACTAAAGTTCAAGTTGACAACAACTCCCATTATCACCGCTCCTAATTGGAGTTTTCCTTTTGAGATCATGTGCAATGCTAGTGATGTAGCGGTTGGAGCAGTTTTGGGGCAATGCATCAACAAGATTTTTCATATGATCTACTATTCTAGTAAGACCTTGAATGATGCCCAAGTAAACTACACAATTACTGAAAAAGAACTCTTTGCTATTGTGTTTGCAATTGAGAAGTTCCGCCCATACTTGATGGGTGCAAAGGTTATTGTTTATACGAATCATGCGACACTTTGCTATCTTATGAGCAAGAAAGATTCAAAATCTAGGTTGATGATATGGGTTCTATTGTTGCAAGAGTTTGATATTGACATTCAAGATCAAAAAGGGAGTGAAAATCAAGTGGCGGACCACTTGTCTCGTTTGGAGGAGTAGGGAAGGCTGCATAATAGCCTTGAAATCAATGACTCCTTCCTTGATGAGCAACTCTTGGCCATTTCAATGAAGGAGGTGCCATGGTTCGCCGATCTAGCAAACTTCCTTGTATGTGGAATCGTCCCGGATAAGTTCTCTTCAAATCAAAGGAAAAGGCTCAAACAAGATTGTCAAGATTATTATTGGGACGAACCTTACCTCTTCCGAATTTTGCACGGATGGGGTAATTAGAAGATGTGTACTAGATGAAGAGCAACATGTTATTCTTGAGGCTTGCCATTCTTCGCCTTATGATGGTCATCATGGCAGAGCAAGAACGACAGCTAAAGTGCTAAGTTGTGGTTTCTATTGGCCCACTCTCTACAAAGATGCAAGTAATATGGCGAAAAGATGTGATGAATGCCAATGGGCTGGTGAAATCTTGAAGAAGAATGAAATGCCTCTCACTATCATATTGGAGATTGATATTTTTTATATGTGGGGTATTGATTTCATGGGTCCTTTTGTGAGTTCTTGTGGAAATACCTACATCTTGGTCGCAGTTGATTATGTGTCTAAATGGGTTGAGGTCGTTGCTCTACCCAACAATGAAGCAACAAGTGTGGTGACATTTTTGAAAAAGAATATTTTCACAAGATTTGGTACTCCGCGGGCTATCATAAGTGATGGTGGGTCGCATTTTTGCAACAAGGCTTTTGACACTTTGCTTAGCAAGTATGGTGTCACTCATAAAGTTACGATTCCCTATCATCCTCAAGCTAGCGGTCAAGTGGAAGTCTCCAACCGAGAGATAAAGAGTATCTTGTCCAAAACAGTGAATGCTAACCGGACGGAGTGGTCGAAGAAGCTTGATGATGCATTATGGGCTTATCGGACTGCTTTCAAAACTCCTATCGGGATGTCTCTATACCGGTTGGTGTTTGGAAAAGCTTGTCATCTTTCGGTGAAACTTGAGCACAAAGCCATGTGAGCTTTAAAGAAGTTGATCTTAATTGGGATGCAACCGTTAACGTGCGGGTTGCATATTTGAATGAATTGGATGAGTTCTGGTACCATGTATATGCAAGTTCGTCCTTGTTCAAAGAGAGAATGAAGTACCTTCATGACAAATACATCCGAAACAAGGAGTTCAAGATGGGCGATCTTATTTTGTTGTTCAACTTACGTTTAAAGATGTTTCCCGGAAAGCTAAAATCCAAATATAGAGTGCTCCTTTTGAAATTATGGTGTGACACCTTTTGGTGCATTGGACTTGAAGAACAAAAATGATGAGGTATTCTGAATCAATGGTCACCGGGTGAAGTATTATTTGGGACAAGCTGATGATGACCACATGGTGGCAGTTATTCATTTGAAGTGATGGTAATCTGCGTCATGCCGCGACGTTAAATCAGGCGCTTCTTGGGAGGCAACCCATGTTTTTTTTTATTTTTATTTTCTTCTTTTGTAGATATGTGCTATTTTGTGCTAACTGGATTTGAAGTATGTTGCAGGAATGAGTGTGCTTTACAGGAACCGTGCTCAGAAAAATTGGCTAAGTGTAGAAAAAGTGCGGACCGCACAATTTTGAATACTACAGCAGAAGGCAATTACGGCCGCACAATGCTTGTGCGGATCGCACAACTTGGAAGGGGAAAATGCAAACTCTTTAAAGTTTGGTCTGTCAGAGAATTGGCCATTCTGCGACCGCAAATCGAATTATACGGTCTGCAGTCCAAATCTACGGTCGCACCACAATTTGTGTGGACTGCATATCAACATAGGCTACTGAGACTTCAGGTAACAGAGTGCGGACCGCAGAAGGAATTCTGCGGCCGCACTCCTCCTTTATTCCCAAAGTTGCCTGCTAGTATAAATAGTAGCCTTCGGCTACTGTACAAGGTTTTTCCTCTTTGAGCACTCTAAACTCTAACATTTTGAAATCATTTGTTTAATCATCTGCCATACTCCACCCACATCTGTGATCATTTATTTGTACTCCTTCATATCTGGTATATTTTATTTCTCATAGAATTTTTCAATTTTCTTAGTTTAATTTACATTTTTTTCTTTTAGGTAGTCTTAGGCCATTTGTTAATAGATTTCAATTTCAATACTATGTGGGGGTTAATCAGTAATAGGTCAACTACTAATTATTTTATGTGGACTGGGTAAATTCATTTGCATCCTTAATTGTTAATACCATGTTGAATCTGTGCAAAAACTTGAAAACCCTAGAAGTCTGATCGTTTTGATTTTAAAATCTGCGGCCGCACAAGAAATTGTGCGGTCCGCAGAAGTTGTAATCTAGGGTCTTTGGTTAATTAAATTATGTGACTGCACTTGAAATTGTGCAGACGGTAAAAATTCTATCGCAGTCGCAGAAAAGTGTGTGCGGCCGCAGATCAGGCCAATCTCTGTCATCAGAGAGTTGGCACTTTTGGGAATTCTAATGTACGACTGCAAAGTGTGGACCGCACTTCAATTCTGCGGTCGCACTCAACATTGTGCAGACCGCAGTTCCATCTCTGCGGACGCACTTCCAAATTATGCAGTCCGCACAACCCAGTCTGCTGCCGCACTTGCAATTATGCGGACCGCACTTCCCCACCCTGCACTCATGTTCTGCAATGTGATATATTGTTTGTGTTCAACTGAATTACAACTGACTTCTGTTGTTGCTTGTTAAAGAAAATGGTCAGATCTCGAGGTCGTGGTGACACTTCAAAGGGGAGGGGTGAGCCTTCCATAGGCCGAACCAAAAGCACTTTACCCCTCGCCCTCTAGAAGATAATCACCAAGAAAGCTACAATAGGCCGAGAACGACAGCTTGAGCCCTCTGAATCTAGTTCATATGCCCCATATCGGGAAGCATCGGAGGGCGCCTCAGTGCAAAAGTAGCCTGTTGTTCAATCACAACCACATGGAAGGTACCAACTTAGAGACGAACCTTCCTCCTCACATAGCACTTTCGAGGGTTCGGAGAGTGCAAGTCAAGCTTCAAAGCCCTCTGCTACACATGTCTCTGAGGCACTAACAGCTGATGCTGATGATATTCCAGACGATGGCTGAGGGGGTGATGCTACAGTTGCCGGCCTTGAGAGGTCTAAGAAGAAAGAGGTCTGGGAGGACCGGTTTGTGAGTCTAGCTGCCTTCACCAGTTTCCGTAGGTGGTAGCCGGTGAGATCGCTCACTCTTGAGCGAAAGTTCCTACTTCAAGACCTTGACAAGTACAATCCACAAGTGTTGAGACAGTTCAGAGAGAGAAAGGGGTGGATGTGGTTCACCCAGTCAGTTATGGATGCCAAGGAGTATTTGGTCTGGGAGTTCTATGCCAATATGGCACATATCAAGAAAGGGACCAAAGTTACAAAAGTCAGAAATCTGAAGGTGTGGTTCGACCAGCACACACTGTACTCTTACTTGGGTTTTGAGGATGTGGAGCCAGTGCAGTACTTGGAGAAGTTGGCGATGGGTGATGTAGCTCGCCTATGGCTAGCTGAGTTTCTTGCAGCCTTGGGGCTACCACCACCATGGATCATTGCAGGGGTTCCTATTCAACGGAACACCCTAAATTTCGAGGTGAAGGGATGGCAAACCTTCATATGCAGCAAACTAGACCAGTGCCAGAACGAGACAAACTTACCTATTCCACGGGCAGTTCTAGTCGCCTCTATTATGGATGGCTACCCGATTAATGTGGGTACCGTGATGTCAACTAACATGTCAGTGGTCGCCAGGCAGGCTGATACTTCCTACCCGTATCCCAACACCATCATTGAGTACTTTACGGATGCACGGGTAGAGCCCACATATTATGACACAAAGGTTCGGGTGAAGAATCCATTCTCTTGGTATTCTATGATGTATGCACACAACCCCAAGAGAAAGGGTCAGTCAACTACCACCGTAGGCCAGTCTGATGAGCCATCGGTGGTGGGTACAGAGACAGCTGATATGCCATCCACTTCAGTAGAGCCTTCTACCAGTGCAGCTTCCATGCCTCCACCTTGAGCCTCAGTACCTCCCACCTCGGCTTTGAAGCCGATACCGATGCCATCTGCTTCACTCTCTGTGTTGCGAGTCTCCCAGACACTGGCGAGCCTCAACAACTGGATGCAAACAACTACTGTAAAGCTGAATGACATATCCAGTCATGTTGCAGCACAATCATCCTCTCTAGCAACCTAGATTCCTCCCACAGTCGAAGAAACATTGAAGAAGATCCTGGACAACCAGAACACTATCATGGCTACTCTGGTACATCATGGGTCCGTGATTGAAGAATTGGGCAAAGAAATAAAGAAGATGCGGAAGTCACATGTTTCGAAGAAATCAGTGGATAAGCTCCGGCGACAGGTTACCAAGCTTGCATCAGCTGGAGACATTCCATTCGACATGTTGATAGACCCGTACCACCCAGGCCCAGTTCCCACAGATCCCACCATGGCAGCTAGCCAATCTGAGGAGCCAGACCTTGATGTTGACACTTCTGAGGCAGTCCGTCAGATGTTCACCAACCCAGCTACTCCTGGACTTGAGGATGATGAGATCCAATTATAGACTGAGGGGGACACAGAGATGGCCACAGAGCCATAGGGAGTTTTCCTCACTCTCACCCTTCTTATACTCTTATTTTGTTAAGTATTAGGGACAATGCTTATTTCTATTTAGGGGGTGGAGTTTTTGTGACATTTTGATGATTTTGATTCTGTATTTTGATATCTATGACACATTTGGCATGTAATTAACTTATTACTATTTTCTTCTTCTTTATCATTATGTATATATTCTCTATTTTCCTTCATTATGTATATTCGTTTAGCTTTCAATAGTTTTTATTTTATAGCTTCTTTATCTTTTTGTTTGTCTTCTTTTTTGACGTAGTAGCTTCTTTTGGATGTGCTTTTGAATTAGTAGCTTCTTTTTTCTTTAATAACTTCTTTTTATATTTTAGTGGATAATAAACCTTTGGTTTTCTTAATGCCACAGTTCTTTCCAAAGGTTTTTTTGTGTGAACTGGGTGACTCTTCCCAACGATGGATGGCGGGACAACCTTCTTAAAGGATTGAGTCCGTTTTTGGTGTTTAGGTAAGAATAGTAGTAATAATGAATAAAAAGACCTAATTGAGTCATGCTCGAAGAGTCAAATATGCTTAACTTGGGACCAACATACTTAACTACATGTTTATGGTTAAAAACAAGGTTTTTGGAAAGAAATAGCTCTAGTTAGTGACCTTTTGACTCTTGTGTTGACTTAGGCAATCATCGAGTGGTTTAGTCGAACCATAGTAATTTTTAATATTCAATATGGTCATTGTGAGCCCTCGACTATATCCTCTTTAACAATCCAGCTGCATGAGAAATGATATGTTATTGTTGCAAGTCCAAGTACCCGTGTGAATGGTCTAGAACTTGCCTCGAATGTGTTTCTAGGCAAAATTTTAAGTTTTGCTTGACTTGAGAAGTGATTGTAGACTCTCCTTGACCCGCTTGAAATTTTCCATTGCCCACCAATGTTGTTATCCCTAGTCAACCCATTTGAGCCTAAAACCTTTCTTATTTGCTAACCATGTTACAAGCCTTTACCCATTTTGTCGTGACCCTCTCTTGGCACCCGAGCTTTCCTTAACACTCTTGTGAAACAATTGGCTAAAAATATAAGTTTGAGGGAGAGACGAGGAGTTTAAAAAAAGGTATCAAGGCACAAAAGAGAAAAGAAATGAAGAGAAGGAAAGGCAAGAAAAGAAAAATGCAAAAAGAAAGTGAATAAGTTGAAAAGTTAAAGGGATTCAAAGAAAAGTAATGATGTAAAGCATGGAGAAAGAAAAGAAGGAAAAAATAAACATCATGACCAAGGAAGAGTGATGTTAAGTCTCTCTAGTTCCCTTAAAAAAAAGAAAATGCCTCAAAGAGTTGGCAAAACATGAGCCGATAAAAGAAAATAGAGTGCTTAAGGAAAGATGAACTCATTCTATCATAGCATATCCAAACTTAGTCCAAAAGCCTTCATTTCATTCCGAAAAAGCCCTACATGATTTCAAGCCGAGTGAGCTTACATTAGTGGTGATTTATATGAGGGGTAATCCTATGGTACTTAAAGCCGTACTTTCGACATTCTTTTGAGAGATATGAGTGAACCTTTCGCAAATCTTTGGATTGAGTGCTATATTCTTAAGTGATATAGGCAAACAGAGAATAGAAGAGGAGGAGTTTGGAATCCATAATAACCTACATGAAAGAGCGGGCTTCTTTGATGAATAAAGTCAACTCTTGATGCTTAAGTGTCACACTAGAACTATTTGTGCTTAAAGGTTTAACTTGTTGCCTTGTTGATAATTCATAAGTGGTGCGAGTAATTGTTGGTCCCAATTGATGTGTGATTGATTCACCTTTGATTAGCTGGAATAGCTCTTAACTTGTGAACGTGGGAATTACTTTATTTGTTTGAGGACAAGAAAAAGCTTAAGTTTTGGGGAGTTGATAAGTGGAGATTTTGACTACTTATTAGCGCTCCTTAGCTTTCATTTTAGTCCAAAAACGCTTAATTATGTTCCCAAAAACTGATAAAATATGCTTAATTGCAGGAATATTAGAAGATGAGCTCCCAAGATGAAATCCAACTCAAGAATGAGTAATCTGAACTCAAGGACAAAAACAGGCACAAAAGCTCAAAAGTGCGGACCGCAAAATATCATCTGCGGCCGCAGGTCGTGAAGAACTTCCCATCAGAGAAATGTGCAAAGTGCGGTTCGCACATAAATTGTGCGGCCACAGAAGTTAGGTTAGAGCAAAAGTTCAGAGAACCTGCATCTCAAAGTGCGGACCGCACAATTATTGTGCGGCCACAGAAGAAGAGCCACGCGACCGCACTCATATTTGTGCGGACCGCAGAAGAGCAAGGTGTGGTCGCACTCAGAATTGTGCGGACCACAAAAAGAAAGCAGTGCAACCGCAGATTAGAATTATGCGGCCGCAAATTTTCACTCCTGTCAAGCTAAAGAAAAGTGCGGACCACAAATGGAATTGTGCGGCCGCAGAACCTCTGAATGGGTATTTTTGTCCAAAAATTCCAGCTTTGTATAAATAGAAGAGTTTTACCTTTTTAGATTAACTTTTGACATCAGCTGATACAGTAGACAGTTTCTTTTACTCTTTTTAGTAGTTTTTGCTATTTTGAGCTT
Source organism: Nicotiana otophora (assembly GCA_000715115.1). Taxonomy (NCBI): domain Eukaryota; kingdom Viridiplantae; phylum Streptophyta; class Magnoliopsida; order Solanales; family Solanaceae; genus Nicotiana; species Nicotiana otophora. The sequence goes on from AWOL01S0097683.1 coordinate 8,466, forward strand.
TTTGAATATTGATTTGATCATTTTAATTATTAATATGGGTTTAATTATTATTTTTTCTTCTCTTTCTTCCAATTTAAGCATGAGTAGCTAGATTTTCACTAGGGTTGTGATCCAACCCTAGTGTGTAAACTTAATGGGTGTTTGATTTATTATTTGTTTATGGTTTGGTGCTTATTATCTAGCCTAGTTATTGCTTTTATTTGACTTGGTCTCTACTTGAGAAAGAGAGACTTCGTTTAGGAAAACTTGGCTAGCAAGAAATTGGGTCAATCGAGAGATTGATAAGCCCAATTAAAGGGATGAACCTAGAGATAGTAAAACCCGACTTGAGCTTCTTATCAACTATTTTGTTCAATACCCATTTGGACTTGAGAAAGCCAAATTAGGCAAAATCACTCTCTGACCGAGAGGTATTGAGTGGGTACTTGAGTGCTGATAGCTATAATACACCCCGGCCAATAAAACAAGCTTTAAAGTTTACAACCCACCAGGCAAACACCTAGGTGAAGGTCATAGCCCTAGGCTTTTTATATCATTTGAAAAACAACAAAAACAATTCCCTAGTTTCATTCTTTCACTTGCAATCGTTGTGCGATTTAGATTTTTAATCAACCAAACTTTGCGGAAGTGCAAATTTAGATATACAAACTCATACGGTAAGATATATACTATTAACTCCCATTCATATAGCTCCCTGTGGAATTCGACCATGACTCTTGTTGGGTATCACTATTGCATCGATCGTTTTCATAACCTCAAATAGAGGAGTGAAATTGGACGAGATCAACGACCATATCAATTTTGCGAGTAAGTAATTCCATACATAATATAAATAAGTAAGGAGAGAGGGGGTCTCCTTGTCGGATGCCACATGAGGGTGAGAAAAAAAGGGTGTGGGTACCGTTGATTAGGATAGAAAATGAGGGACTGGTGATGTATGACATAATTAGTTGGATTAGGGGAGGGGGGGAAGTTGAAGTATTGGAGAGCTTGACGAACAAAAGACCATTCAATGCGGTCGAATGCTTTTTCTAGATCTAGTTTACAGAGCATAAGACTAGTTTTACCCGATTTCTTCTTAAAGTGGGATAAAATTTCTTGGAAAATTATAGCATTATCAGCCGCTCTTCGATGTTGTTGAAAACTAGATTAGGTGGGGCTGATAATGGTTGGCATAAGAGGTTTAATATGTTGAACTAAAATTTTTATAATGATTTTATATATGGTGGAACATAGTCCGATAGGTCAAAATTGAGTAATCATGGAGGCATGACGTACTTTGGGATGAGGCACACGTAAGTTTGATTTATGATTTCTGGAATTTGATAGTTTGAAAATATTTGGTGACAAAAGTCAATAACTTTTGTACCCACGTCCGACCAGTAGTGTTGATAAAAAAAATAAGTGTAGCCCATCAGGGCCTGGTGCTTTAAAAGGTTTAAATAATTTTATAGCTAAAATGATTTCGCTGGTGGATAAAGGGCGTAGAAGAGCTTCGCTCGCAGCAGAAGTAAGGGGGATGAGCAATGAGGAGCGTGATGTAGGAAGTAGTGGGTGGATTCAGTGGTATAGAGGGCTATGAAGTAGTTGAGGATGGTGTCATGAATTTGAAGGTCATCATAGCACTAGTTACCAGCATGGTCCTTTAAAGCGTGAATATGATTCCGGCGACGCCGGTGTAATGTGGAGAGGTGAAAATATTTAGTATTAACATCACCGTCTTATAACCATTGAATACGGGATTTTAGTTTCCAAAATTCTTCTTCCAGACGAAGAACATCATTATATTCTAGTAATAGAGTACTTTCTAGTTGTTGTAAGAAATAACCAATGGGAAAATTTGGGGAGGATTGGATACCTCCTAATTTGGCAAGTAAGTGGCATTTTCGATGAAAGATGTTAACAAAGGAGTCTTTATTCCAGCCACTATTTTAAAAGGCATTTTCGGGACGAGCCCCGGGGCGAGGCGTACCAAAAACGCCCTGGGGCGATGGTGTGGAGCGAAAGTCTCAAGAGGCGCACGTCCAGCAATTTGGGTGTATGCTCATTGCCTAGAATAAGTTTTATTTTTTGTTATATACCGTATTGAAACAGCAGTATTCCTGCATTATTTTGATATCTATTGTTCCTAATACATCTCAAAAGACGTGGGATCAAAGGGAAAAAATGTGAGAGATTGCTTCATTTCTACTTCTCAACAGCACAAGAGAAGGGAACCAATAAAAAAGTGAAAAATGCATAAAGAGAAAAATATTATACTTTCTTACACCGTACTGGTCAATTGATAATCTTATTTTACTCTCTTCCTTTTCCTTTTCTATTGCAAGCAAACCATCAAAAGTCAAAATAGTCCTCTCAAGAAGCAAATGATAATTAACTAATTCGTTACTTAGCAAATGACAACCGATAGAAAAGAAAAGGTAGATGTGTGGCTTTTCCCGAAAAATAGAAAAACATGACTTCGTAAGTTCCTGGCACACTAAAATACGTACTTTGCTAATGGCAAAAATTAAGAGTAAGACATTGATACATGAGAATTTACTTTTTATATTTTTTATATAAAACTAAAATAGAGGTAGAAAGCTTACACAAGAAAAAAGTCCAATAACAACTAAAACACAAACTTTACTGTTATCTTGCAAATTGATAATTATACTGTGGTTCATGTACTTTTATGTGGAGGGTCTGTATCTCAGCGGAATGATAGATATTGTCAGCAACATTCTCGCCTCGTGGCTAAGAACCGGATAGTCTCTATTGTTCATATCCATGTAGAGGCTAATTCAGTAGTTGACGGTTTAGGCAATTTAGCCTTTAGTGAAAAGTCTCGTTTTGAACGGCACGCGCTTGTCTAACTAGAATGCCTTTTACTTCTAATAGACCATGAAGTAGATCAGAATTATTCTCAACAACCATAAGTGGTGCTCCCAACTTCTTCCATTTCTTCATACTCTACTAGCTTTCATGAATCCATCCAGCTCCTTCACCATGATGAATACAACTGATCCTCCTGATCCTCTAGCTATGCAACTTGATGCACCACCTCCCACTCCTTCCAAATCCTTCTTTCTAACAACCCTTTTAACTCCTTCCCCAAATGACCTCCTTCCACCCAATACTCCGCCATATGGGCACGTCTACTTGAATAACCTATGGAGTATTATGATCTTGAACTCCTAAAATTAGTGGGGAACAAGCTAGGATAGCTTCTCAAGGTTGACACTTGCACCTCCACTACAACCAGAGGATGTTATGCTCGTATTTGTATTGAAATAAAACTCGCAAAACCTCTGAAAACACATGTATATATTGGCATGCACAAGCAACTTGTTGTGTATGAGGGTTTGAACATACTTTGTCTCCGCTGTGGGCGCTTTGGTCATAACTCCAAAGCCTATCCCTTTCATGTTTTTACCACTGATACTCCCACTACCTCTTTGCCGCCCTCCCTCTCAACTGACGACACATTCGTCCCCCCTACATCGACTACATCTCTTGAAACTCCAAGGCAAACACTGAAGTTCTCAACAAGATCACGTCCTCGCAATGTCACCATCAGTCTACAGCATCATCGCATAACAATCACCTCGGAGAAACGCATACCTCCACCTGGGCTACCAAGCAACGATGTTGCCCCTGCTCCTAAGGCTCAACAAGGGACCCCGGGTATGTTGCCCAACCCTAATCCTCTTAAAAAAGACACCTCTAACTCCCACTTCTTTAATTTCACTACACTTTCTTTAATTAATTATAATGATGAATTACCTGAAACCTCTAAATTAAATACCCTCTCTATTAATTCCTCCACCTTACCTCCCAGCTCTATCACTAATTTTTCTAACATTGCTAACCCTAGCCCATCCACCATTCTTGATCTTATAACTACTACTCCTTCAACCCCAGCCCAAATGCCTCGTATCTCGGCAGCCTAAGCCCATCCCCAGTTACCTCCCCCACAATTTCTGTTATTGGGTCATTGTTGCCTATTGTTCCCCCCTGTCCAGCCCAACTAGCACACGACCCAAACAATTATTCACCGCTTACTTCTCATAATTTTCCACCCCACTTCTCTCACAACAAATCACGTTCAAACACACCCATTACTACACAACAATCCTGCTTCTCCACTCAAGTAAAAGAAATTTTTACTGAGTCATACCTTACTACTCCCTCCTACACTCCACCGTCCCCCTGTACTTGTCTAGATAGTCTTCACCTCAGCACTCTACATGCTGACTCACACGACAAGCCCATTTTTTTTTCCTTTCCCTCAGAGACTACGGTCCACTTAGACACCACTGCCCCATATATCTCTTTTCTTTCTAATAATAACAACACCCAAATTATATTACCTTCCTAGCAACGTCCTCCCTTCCCTTAAACCATAATATCATCACTGCCCAGCCTTCCCTAACACCTATTTCCCATACTACCACCTTTGTTTCCTCTTCGCCACACACTCATGGGATACCCACAATCTCCGTACCCTCCGCCACCATACCTCATGATGTATGTGACTCAAAGCAACTCGGAACTTCCACCCCAATCTTGGTTGGAACAGGACTGTCCGGCCAAGCTCTCCTATTTCGCCTCACAATCAACGAGCAGGAAATCATCGTAGTTCTTCAGAACTCCTCTTACCCACATCAAGTTGTATCGAAGGGAATGAGACTCGGGATGGATGCCTTTGGCCAGTCCCATTGGTCGTTGAACTACCCACCTCCACACACTCTCCTCCCGATCCTAGAAATCGTGTTCTATCACCCACCACTACTAGGTCCGATTTTCCACCCATGGAGCAGTCAACAAACCATACACCTACCAATGGAATTCACACTTCCCCCTACAACCCAACGAGCTCTCTCTATTATCCTTACAGCCCCCCTCCACCTCAACCATTGCCCATAGAACTAGATGCAACATCGCTACATCAAGACCTAGCAACCACCTTACTTAAAATGATTGAAACGAGACCCTCCCATGTAACTCTAGACAATCTCCGTAGCTTCGTCTTAAAGGAGCAATATGCAAAAAAAAATCGGCTCAAATGCCCGTCTAATCTGATAAAGTGTTCTCTCACCGTCCGTCCAACTCAAAATTCTGAACTAGGCAAGTATAACATAGTGATGATCTCAACCCTCCGTCAAGCGAGTCCTCTATCACCGGACACACAACTTGCTTTGATTTCCAATGAGACTCATTCGACCCGACTGAACAACTTTGAAGACACCTCTAACACCACTACTAATATGAATTGTATGCTCTGGAATTGTAGAGGCGCCTATAACAATGATTTTCATCCTAATTTTCGCTCACTCCTTAATTAGCATGCTCCTGCTTTAATTGTACTCTTTGAAACACACATGCAAAACCACACTGTTTTAAGAGATGATTTTGGTTTCACACACTTCTATGAGGTTCCGGCAATAGGTCAATCATATGGCATTGTTATGCTTTGGCACGACCATCTCTTATGTGTTGAAAATGTAGCTATGACTGAACAGGAGATCCACGTCATGATCCAGGTACATCCTAACTCTCAAAAGTGGCTTTTTCTGTAATTTATGCTAGTCCTTGTTATGCTAACAAATTATTATTGTGGCAAAATGTCATGTGTTTGTTCGATCATTACAAGGGTCTTTGGCTCATTGGGTGCGACTTCAATGAAATTCTACACTCCACTGAGAATTCGGTGGTCCTGTTATTAATAATTCACCAATTCACGGATTGCATTAATTATTGCAATTTAGTAGACCTTGATTATAAGGGCAGCAAATATACCTGGACAAATAAAACAAAATTGGATTCCATATATTAGAACGACTCGATAGACCTTTTGCAAATTATGATTAGTTTAATTTATTTCCAGAAGCCCTTGTTCGTCATTTGCCCCGTACCCACTCTGACCACTCACCCCTCTTACTCACACTTAGCCCCCACGAGTTACCAAATCCCCCATTTTTCATTTTGAAACAATGTGGGCCTCTCATCCTGATTTTCTTAACATACTCCGCGATAGTCGGCACCCTCCTCCTACCTTAATAGACGCCATCACTCTTTTTAAGCATAATATTAATAGCTGGAATCAGTGTTTTAAAAGGTGTGAGCATAAGGCGAAGCGTTTTACATATGCCTCAGCGAGGCGTAATCCCCGAGGCACGGGGCGTAAGCCCCATAGGTATTTAATTTTTAATATTTTATAAAATAATATAATTA